>JAJJWO010000301.1:0-17047 GCA_021655895.1 Fusarium sp. NRRL 66739
ATAATAAGTATTAAAATCAGTATTTAAAAGAGCCTTATTTTTCTTTATTAAAGGTTATATATAAATTGTGCCTTTTCTAGCTAGCCCCTATTGTAGACCTAATCTGGCCAATTAGCGCGCGCTATAGCGCAACACCTGGATAAAATACACGCCTGCAACCTCGAGTATAACACCTCAATGTTGTTGGTCCAGGCCCAGAGATATTCGGCGGCTTAGCTATAGTCCCGTGTCGAGAGCCAGCATATATATTGAACCGAAGGTCGGGTAATCATGTTGGCGCCAGCATGTAGGAAGCTACTCCAGCACATGCTACCTCACATAATGGTTCATAGATTTTAGCCTGGCAGAGGCGTATCCCTCAAGCCAGTATGACCTGTTAATATCATAATCCCCGCTTCTATTGTTACCCCTCTTTTATCATCTTGTTATTAAATTTCTTGATAAAAAGATGTAAGCTTGTGGCGTAATGGCGTTGTTGTTGTTCCGTTTAGTGTCGGAGGTAGTCTCTGCTGTCTTTAAACCTGAACACACTCTTTCGTTCCCTCCTCTTTTTACCATAATAACTCATAAAAGCATAGGTGGCGATATTAGTAAGCTTTGATATAGTTGAGGGCTAGCGGGACTGATAAGAATGTCATGTCTTTACCATGGGTATCTTCCATCAATTTTCGATTGGAATACCAGCCTCCTAGAAGACTCGATGTTCACGCATTCGAATAAGCTACATCACTCTATGGATGTGGCTAAACCTACGTGAAGCTCCCAAGCACGCACTCTGAGGTGACGCTGACTTGCTGGCTCACAATCTTACGCGAATGTTGAACATGGTATCAATGGTTGCCGTAAATTATGCTTTTTATGTGCTTACAGCTGACAGCGCCCCCTCTAGCCTCTTTGATCCGTCGTTCCATATGCATCACACACCACTTCACAGCTGAGCCAATCACCTTTGTGAATCTGAGCATCTCCAAGAGGTTTACAGTTTCAACATACAGAATGCCGATGCATTGCCAACCTTATATAGAGGTCTTTGTCCAACGTTGGACATGCATGGCTAATTCTACCACGCATCTGATAACCCTCGTTGTAAAACCGCTTCTCAGAAGTTATAATCGGTCCACCATCCTCTTTTCCTTCTGCAAGGGGTTATTCCACGCCCTCGGTCAAATGATCAAGAATTGCTAACCTGAAGGTTTCCCTCATCTTGCAATGGAGTCCTGCAACTCTGATTTTGAAATGGTCGAGGACGTGGGTTTGTTTGACTCGTCTAATATCGGATCTCAAAAAGAACGCCACGTGGCGGACAGCTCCTATTTAAGAGGTCTAGTTGATATGGGGAGGTAAGTGACATCTGCCGAGATTGGTTAACGTGTATACGTGGCAAGAGGATATGTTAAAGATCTACTGAAAAAGTATGCTGATGGATTCATGGCTAGTAACGGAATTCGGTTCTCCGTCACAGACTTATCCCCACCGCAGGCTCGTATTCTGCCAACCGTCCATGTCTATCGTGTCGATATCTCGCTTTATGATGCGCAATTCGATCCAGAGACTGGACACAAAATACCCATCCCAAAAGATACTATCAGCGAAGTGATTGCCGCTGTGAATCGTTTCAAGTTGGTCTGTGGTGACCTTGGCGTCAGCCAAGACAACATTCACATTGTGGCCACTGAAGCAACACGAGCTGCCCTCAACTCGGAGGAGTTTCTAAAGGAAATTGAATCTGCTACCGGAGTTTCTGTCGATATGCTCAAGAAAGAAGAGGAGGGGCGCGTTGGCGCTTTAGGTGTCGCAAGTGGATTTTCTGATATCAGGGGTCTTATGATGGACCTCGGCGGTGGTAGCACTCAGATTACCTGGATAATATCTCAAGCTGGGACGGTCCGCATCAGTGACAAAGGGTCGTTCAGCTTCCCTTATGGGGCTGCTGCTATGACAAAGAGACTAGAGGACCTGAAGAGGGGAAAGTCGAAAGAAGAGGCTGAGAAAGCAAAGGCAGAGTTGCGTCAGGAGATGGTTGCGCATTTTGAGGATGCATACAAGAAGCTTGGTGTCCCTGAGAGTTTGGTAGCAGATGCCAAGATTAATGGCGGGTTCCCACTCTATCTCTCTGGAGGAGGATTTCGAGGCTGGGGCTATCTGCTATTATACATGAGTCAGACAGGCGAGCAACCTCATCCAATATCCATAATCAATGGATATACGGTTGGCAAGGAGAGATTTGAGAACACAAAAGCTTTGGAGGAAGTTGCTCGGACTGCCCATTCGGTATTTCGGGTCTCCGATCGGAGGAGAAAACAGGTCCCTGCTGTTGCGTTCCTGGTCAACGTTCTATCCCAAGCCATCCCACATGGGATTCGACTTGCACACTTCTGCCAGGGAGGTGTGCGAGAGGGAATGCTATTCAGGGAACTCGAGCCCAGCATCAGAGCTCAGGACCCGCTCGAGGTCACTACACAGCGTTTCGCTCCTGAATCTGTTCAGACCTTATTCAACTCCCTTATGTTCTCATTTCCGGAACCTTCAGAGGGCGGTACCCGCAGATTCCCAGACGCTTTCAGCAAGCACGTTATACGAGCATTCGCTAATGTTATGTATGTCCACACTATCATGGACAAGGAGCTAGCCTCTACAGCGGCCATGTACAGCACGAGCACGGGACTCCTCGCATCTACTCGTGGGGTCTCGCATGGAGACAGAGCCAGACTTGCTCTGATGCTGGAATCGCGGTACATGGGCGAGCTGCCTCCACGTGAGGCTCGGTTCAAGGAGGCACTCAGCTCCATCGTCAGTCCAGAGGAGGTATGGTGGGCAGGATACCTTGGTAGGGTCGGATACCTTCTCAGCCGCCTGTATCCAGCAGGAATAGTTGACGAGAGTAAGTCCCGTGTTGTCCTGTCGTCTGAATGGGCCTGGAAATTGGGACACAAAAAGCAAGGCGAAGGTGTGCAGCTTACCATATCCGTACAGAAGGTCAAGGATGATCCTGCAAAGCTCAAGAAAGCCTTGAGTGATCATGTGAGGATTGTGGAGAAGATTGGCAAGAAAAAGAACTGGGTAGGGGGACCGAACGGCTGGGGAATGAAGGTTAAAGTGAAGGTTGTGGAGGAAGATATATTGTAGCTTGGCTTTCATTGAATCTATGATGTTTTTGCCCGCAATAGTAAACCATGCCGTCACAACTTCGCTGATAGATGTTCTTGCCCGACGCTCACTACGTTTGGATGAAGCCCCCGCCCACATTCAGCCGGTCATAAGCCCTAGTTTCGTTTGTCTTCCTTTTTCTTTCGATGCTTTCGAGGACGCTGAAGATAGTAATCATTCTTGGATCGAACCGGGTTTGGCACACAAAAGCCCACGAGTCGAGACCCGACCTCGCAAACGGTTAATGGGACACATCCAGAGGGACAACCCCCTGGCGGCGTCAGACTGCGCTCGTCGTCGACTAGGCGGACATTTGCAGACGACACAGCACCAGCCAATACTATAACAGTGCCTAGCGCGAGTAGTCGAACCATCTTTGCAACAGGAGACAGTACTTTTCTATTTCGGTGTGAGACTTGTATGTTGAGCTTGCTGTTTATACGTACGCGTGCTGGAGATTGCTTTGATATCGTCAGAAAGTCCGTAGAGGTGATTGTGTTCTTTTTCTATCCAGGCCAAGAACGCAGGCTGAAGAAGTGTTCTCAGGGTTCTTATAAGGCTTTCAACTACCTTACCGCGTTCGGTTGCTAGGCAGGTCATATCAGCGTTACAACACGAATGAAATTCAAAGTCAAATGCGACCACATTCGGGCCATTCACATTTTAGAGTAAACTTTGGATGGTGGGATCAGCTGTGAATAACCCTTATGTAGCAGTTCTAGCCCGGAGGCATTCGGGAGTGGTACTATTACTCCGATGATTGAAGGTTATACTGACGCCTCTTTGTCATGTTCTGTCCACTTTCGCGTCAAGTACAAATAGCTCAGGCCTTGAATAACTTGCCAAAAGTATCAAGTCACCTATAGCAACGACGCCAATGATGATATCAAAATTATTACTATTTACCAACACTAGAAGCACCACGCGTTTCCAACTTTCATAGCAAAATCTTCGTTGAAAGCTATATTACGCAACCACAATGATTCTTGGCAGCTCCCGGGGCTCGGAAAGGACTTCATCAATATCCCATCTGAGAATTTGCCTGCGGCTCATCATGTTCATGGACAGAGTGTCGCCAAAGTCGGGTAACCTATATATCCATAAAGCCTGCTGAGTATAATTATTGCGCCAAGGTATGACATTGATACATATACTAGGGATGTTTCTTCTGCTGAAGGCATATTAACAACATATCATAAAGGGTTGGGCTGTTGGGCTAACGGTAGAAAGGTTTCGGTTCCTTGTGCTGCAATATACTGTGCTATGACATATCTGCTTCTCTTTCTCTTCAACTACATGAGACAAATTTTGGGAATATGGGATATATATACCGAGTTATAGTGTATAGTCACAGAGGCTACCGTATTATGTGACGGGATTTTACCAGTAAGTCTTCGAAAATTACGATTGGCCTGTATAGGGTCTGTAAGACATTTGATTTGAGCTTCTATACTGGCGGCCTACCATAATATAGTAGACCAATATTCCTCTCAGACCTTCCTACTTTATATGCTTAATAGCTAGTGTTTCATCTCGTAGCGCAGCAGTATGCCGCAACTTGACTTCGCCTTGCAGCTATGCGAAGAATGGACCTGTGGCTCTCGATTAGCCATCCCGATTACGTGTCGCAAATCTGCTAGTGATCTTGACCCAGAAGAATCTCGCATGCTCCTACGCTTGAGCTTGAACTTGTCCATTGGACTAGTGTAACAAATTCTCATGGCTGGAGGTTGTGTCCCGTTTGCGTTGTTCACGCCAAGGAGAGGTTTATATCATATGTCACTGGCTATTCAAAGGCCAGATTCCTATTCTGTATTTGCAACATCATACTCTATATAACTTACATAATCTTGAAGACTGCATATCCTAATCAAGTGGAAATTTCACCCAGTGCCTCTGTTTCCCTTAGCAGAACGTCTAGGCTCGAGCCTGACCTGTTGATAATAACCATATAAATGTTACCCTATTAATTCTGTTTTGACTCTCAGCTAAAAGCTATGGTAACGACTCGTTCCATGGCAGCCAATACTGGTTATTCCAAGCCGCGATGCATTTGACCTTGGCCGGAGGCTCTGGCTTCCAATCAATATGATCTTGAGCCGGATCTTGTTTTGAAACGACGTCTGAGGTGAAGCCCATCAGTTCTTTGATTCTCTGCCCCCTGTCAAGTTTGTACTCGAGGTTGACAGATGGTATAACTGCGATCTTCTTGTATCCGCGATACCACAAGTCTTTGCAGAACAACTGTGGCTCGCCCTGAGAACATTCTTTCTTCTTGGCAGCCCTGAAGCGCAGGCCCTCAAGAATGGGCTCAGCTCCCATTACTGCAGCGCCGTTCCAGCAAGCGAATACTTGGAATGGCCGTTTCTCTTCCCACCTTGTTCGGGTTGAAACTGAATTCCAAAATAGCTCCGAGATCTTTCCCCAATCACCTCCGGGGACATCTATGAATGAGTCGCCGTTCATCCCTCGGGCGATCCAAATATCATAGAACCTCGGCTTCTTGAGGTTCCAGTCCATTGCGCAGGTCATGTCAGCTCCGAGGGATTTTGTCTGGTGAACGAGTTCAAGGACATCGTCAGGACACGCTGTTACGTCGTTCAAGAAGATGATAGTGGTATCTTTGGTGACTTTATCGCGGTTCTCGAACATGGGTTGCAAAGCTTGGTTACGCAACGCGGCGAGACTCGAAATGCGCTCCGTCTTGGTAGGGTCGATGGGTGATGTCTGGAAGAAGTATGCTATACCAAGGGCTTCCATATGGGTCTTTAGGATCGAAAGGACGTCGCCAGTACCATCGGGAGAGTTGCCCTCGACGACGGAGAGCATGCAATACTGGGGACCAAGGTACTGAATGGTTTCGATCACACTACCAATCAGACGAGGCAAGAGGACGAGGTTTTGTCGTAGATCTAGTGCAAAAAAATATCTGATTGCGGGCTTGGAGCGTCCCGGAGCTTTTGTGAGGGAGTTGTATCGTGTTTCATTTATAATAGGACACTGGAATGTTCGAAGCTCGGCCGACTGCTTGTAGAAGATGGCGTTGAGATAGGCCGATACATTCGCCGCTGGAAGGGTGTCACCTGTTTGGCAAGCGAGTTAGATGCTGCACACGAGGATAGGGGAATGGCATACCATCTGTTACCGGGATCTGAACATGCTTCACATTCAATCCGTCAGATGCACCCAGGCCTCTGTGGGCGGTATAGTACGAGGACAGCTCGTGTCGTTGTGAATATAAAGTCCACCCAATTATAACTGAAGCGACGAGTGGTATTGCTAGCAAGTGCAGCTTCCCACGTATGGATGGCACACGCACGGATGGCACAATCATGGCTGGTTGGATGAGGTAGAATCGAATCGAGAGGACGAGGGTTCGGCGGAGGGTGATGCCTTCTATGTGAGCTTGGCACTGCCAGGTACTGCACTAGAGTGGTGATAGAAGGGCTCGGGAACAATTCCACAAGATGAGGAATGTCGCTGTTGATTTGCATACGATTTACGAGAAGGACCAAGCGCACCCATGATGGGCAGCTTGGTGACTTTTTATTCATTCAACATAAGGTTGTTAGTTAAAGCTTACTTCAAGACGCGGCGTTTTCGGCTTTAGACTTGGGTAGTCTACTATGTAGAACTGTGGCGGATAAAAGACCAGAGCCTTTGCAGCAGCTTGGTGTACATAGTAGCTGATCTGACGGTCGAGATGCCGAAATAACAAGCCCCCTTTTCCCTAACTAAGGTTTGCTAGTTTAGCCCGACCCGCACCCAGGCGCCCGAGATATCCGGTAGACAGATGAGATGAGATGAGATGAGATGAGATGAGATGTACTGTAGATAAGGGTTACAAAGGGCAAGCTAAAAAGAAGAGGCCTTGGCTAATACAGGAGACCTGGCTCCTCCTCCTGTTGACTGTGATACTGTCCCCATCACATCGCATTGTCGATTGTGATGAAAAGCTGAACCCGTTAATGTGGTTGCGGGGAGGAATGTTGCCTGAAGCTTATTTTTTTGGCGTCATGTCGAGAGCCTCGAGCTTGTCCTAGTTTCATAAGCAGGAAACGTGGTCCTACTGCAATGGTAATGTAATTGGCATACGTCAACAAGGGCAAACTGTATTAAATTACTTGTGGATGCAGAAACCCATCTTGAGTTTCAAAACCCCGTACCTTGTAAACTGAAATGCGGTGCCTGAACTACGAGCTGAAATTTAATTCTTCGCTCTAATCAACCAGGTTTATGCGGCTTGGGCGCGTCTTCTAGATTCAGTCCCTTCGGCCGTGTCAAGATGAGATCGTCGATATCAACAAAACATCTGCAAGTCGAATCCAGAATGCGATATAATAGCTACAAGTGCAATGTCTAGGCGCGGCTACTGCGATGAACGGTAGTATCTAGAGCATTCCAGACACGCCGAGTGCCTTATTTGATAACTGACCCGTTCCGCAGCATTCCAGAGACTTGGGTCGTGCAATAGCTCATGAAGCCCAGAGCATTCCAGAGACTCAGCTAGCTGATCAGCCCTAGAGGCTAGAGCACCGTAGATCCCAGTGAGGCGTTGAATGGCTGATAGGAAACGTTGAATCAACGGAAGCTATTCGTTAGCATCCATTTGCGGGTGCCCGGGTGCCGGAACAGCTGCACGGTACGGTACACACCTTCGCCACAAGCCACAAAGTTAGTGGTAGAAAGCAGTGACTATAAGGGTCTCGAATGCGTCAAGCCATACGATGTATCATATATTTACCACCCTAAAGCAAGGTCGTCGAATGCAGCTATCTCAAGTCATAAGCTGAACGTACTGATTTGACCATGCCTGAGCCTTTATAGCATCTAGAACCTTGATCCAGTCCAACAGAATTGGTGTGCCAGACATCCCACGACTTTTACAGTTCCCGAATTGGCATTGTGAAATTAGTGGTAACCTGTTCATGGCTATGACAAAAATGAGAAATGTATTAGAAAGAATGTGTTTACGAGTTTATCCTCCACAATATCTTCCACAAGCTCCTACTACAATGTCTAGTTCATAGGCCAATTGTTGCCGTTCAACTGAACCCTACCACAATTCTCCCGGATAACGCTGTGCATGCAAGCAGCAGCAAATGCAGGGCCATCCAAATCTTGGTAGCAGTTGTTTCCATATTTGAGAGGCCCAGACACCTTGGTCAAGTCGCAGACGGGAATGTTAAACCATAGTAGGTCCTCAATGTTGGAGATTCCGTTCTGAGAAGCGTCGCGGAGGACGTCCTCGACCAGCTTCATGTTTCGGGGTCTGAACTGACCGGCTCGGTTCTGGATGGCTTCAGCACGACGGATAATGAGTTCCTTGGTGAAATCGAGCTGGGCGACGATGTCCTTGGCGGTGCCGAGCCCTTGGTCGAACATGGTGTCCCAGCTTTTAGTCCAGCGACCCTGACAAGGAAAGTGTTAGTTGTAGCTAAGGAAAGCTTGTTTAAGGCGACATGATGACTTACAATCATGTAATTGGCGTTGCCTGGGCACGAGTTGTGACGTCCAAGTATGTCGACAGCATCGTTGGCACCGAAGCAAGGGCTGTACTTCCACTCAATATCCTTCACATAGACCTGTTCCTGGGCAAACTTGACAATGAAGACGTCTTGCCCGTTCCAAGTCTCACTCAAAAGAGGCGCCCGTAGGAGTTGTCTCTGAGCCTTGTGGTTGACCGAAGTGTCGCCTGTTCCATAGTCTTGGTCCGCCATGAGACCCGACTCCAAGATCCTCGCAAACTCAGTTCCGCGCATCATGTCGTAGTTGGGAGGACGGTCGATGACGAGGCGATGGAAGTACTTGGCGGTGGCATCCCTTACAGTTGAGATGATAGCGTCGAGGCTACTCTCGAGGTCTGAGAACTTGTCAAAGCGAGGGTCTAGAGACGGAGAACCTTCAAATCCAGCCGCCATGCCCGCCGCAGCACCGGTCAAACCAGCGAGAGCATTGCCCATGACACCGGTAGGACCTGAAAAGGCAGAGACCAGCGATGTCAGCATGCCGGCGGCGATGGTAGTCCAGGCGGAGGGGTTCATGTCGGGGTCATCGACAGCGAGGAAGTTCTTTGCGATCATACTAGTGTCAAAAGAAGTCTGAACGGCGGCGGCGAGGACTTCAGCATGGAAGGCCTGAAGATAGAGGGCAAAGTTGCGCATGCTCCATAGCGAAAAGGCACGACGCCAATGAGTCTTGCAGTGCTCGTTCTTTAGATCGCTCTCAGGCAGACTGCAGTAGTGGGTGATGCTGTGTAGGTTGAGGTCAGATGGGTTGGTACTAGACGTGATGACTGCAAGTTCACGAACCTGGTGCATTGGGGACCTGGCCAGTTGAAGTAATCATCGAATGTGTCGTACTCGTAGCCAGCAATAACTCGAGGAACACCTGGCGACTTGTTGATCGGCCATGTGCGGTCATTACCCGAGTAATAGGCAGTTCTGGAATTCGAGCACGCGTTAGCACTTTGAAAAGAGGTTGGATGCTGTGCTGCGCTCACCGATCAATGAGCCAGTCGCCCATGTCATGTTTTTTCCACATATCCGTGTCCCAGCGGCCGGCAGTCGAGTCGCAGAAGAAGTGCTTGGATGGATCTTCACCAGGACCTTCGTTGCCGGGCGAGTAGCCTGGAAGCTTGGGGTCAACGACGCCCTCAGGATCATCTCCACCAGAAGGACAAGTGTTGAAAGAGACCCAGCCCTAAAGATGCACAAGTTAGTATGCTATCTAACCATACTATCACAACAGAAGAGGAAGGCGGGATACTCACATGGGCAGTGTTAGGGTTAACCTCTACCATGTCAGCACGACCTTGACCAGAGAGACTGGGGTAGTGCATGTTAGGGCCGTTGCTAGACCCCTTGTATGCGGCACTAGGACGAGCCCAAGAAATCGAGCTCCCGCCGTTACTCGTGGGATCTCTAACTTGGCCTTGGTTGTAGAAGACACGAGCATCACCACTGAACTTGTCAACGTGAAGGATGTCAGCAAGACCATCGCCGTTGACATCAGCAAACTTGAAGTTGGCGCGGTCGAGGTCCTCGGTGTACTTAATCTGGCCGCCGTTGACCAGCCTCAGTTGGCAGAGGTTGAATAGGGCCTTCATCTCGCCGTTCTTGGAGATGCAGATGTAGTCGGCACAGCCGCTTCCACTATGACAGAGTATCAGTCTAGTTGTAGGCATAAGGCTGGGAGGTTTGCCATGACTTACGTGATATCAGCAAAATGGTGAGCTGTGTCGTGGTAGAGAACACCCCAGCCAAGAGTACAAAAGCCCCTGGAACCCCCAACATCCTTCTTGGTGAAGCTAAATGTCTGGCCGTTCCAGTTGTTGATCCAGACGGTTAAGCCACCAGTCTCGCGGTTCACGCCGATAATGTCGGCTCTTCCATCACCATCCCAATCCGCGATATGGAGGGCGCGACGGCTGAAGCCTGTCTCGAACTTGACAACGGTTCCCCAGGCGTTGGACTTGTACCAGTCAAAGTTATCGCGACGAGCTTTGTTGGGGAAGATGTTGACCTGTCCAAAGGCAGAGATCCAGACATAGTCGTCGAAGCCAGTACGTGTCATGTCACCCCATCGGGCACCGTCACCTGCTTCAAGTTAGCGAACTGATTTCCAGTGGTGTTGATCAGAGCCGTCGTCTTACCCTTTTGCCATCTGCCACCACTTCCGTCCATGGCGCGGTTCTCCCATGCCCTGATGGATCCATCGCAGCCGGTCTGCAGACAGTTGACTCTCTTGAAGAAGGCATACTTGAGGTCTGTCAGTAAATCTGTATAGTAAAGTAGTTACAACGAGAGGAGGGCTCACATCGGCAAAGCCGTTACCATACAGTCGGCCAAACTTGACCTGTGATCTACAAAGAAATGTCAGTTCATCTCGGGCAGCTAGATATCGGATACCTGTTAATCTTCTTACCGAGTCTCACCGATAGGCTCGCCCATACCAGGGTGAGATGATGATGCCTGCTGCCAAAAGGGTCTAAGACCCTTGCCTGTGCCACGTTTGTTGATCCATATCTGAGTCTTGCCGCTCTGGTCAAGCCATACCCAGTCTGAACGACCGTCGCCGTTGATGTCAACCAGACGGACACCTCGCATGTCACCGGTGTTCTTGGACAGGAAGACGGCTTCTCCAGAACCAATGTCCTGCCAGTATGCGGCACCGTCACCGAGACCACCGTTGCGGTAGCAGTGGATGTTGCCGTTGTTGTGGATGACACAGTAGTCCAAGCGGCCGTCTCCGTCGATATCACCCAGGCGAACCCGATCCTGAGCAAGACCAGCGATGGGATTGCGCCACTTGAAGAATGAACCAAAGGTTGGAACGACTTGGCCGCGCTTCGAAGTGTTGATGGCGACATAGGGAGTTCCGTCGGGTGTGATGCAGATGTAGTCGTCGAGGCCATCGCCGTTGATATCGCCAAAGTGAATACCACGGTTGATACAGTAGTGGCCAACCTTGAACGAGGCAGCCTTATCAAACTTGCCGCCTCCGCGGTTCACGTAGACCTTCATGTTGTCTGTGCTCTCCTCGATGATCACCACCTCATCAAGAGCCTGTTCTCGCGGTGCACCAAAGTCAACGAGCTGAGCCAGGTACATCTCCTGGCTCTTTTGCTTGTTGACCTTGTCAGTCCAGATCTCGCCATGGCCTTCAGACTTGTGAGCATAAGCGCCGTCATCTCGAATCGTCGGGTCACCGGCATAGAGAAGCTGCACGCCTGCGCCGTTGGGGTGGTTGGCGCCAGTTCCATACTCCTTCTTGCAGGTACTGTGTCCTTCGCCGTCGGGGAACTTGATTCCGCCATTGGGAGCTCTCAGCCAGGACAGGTCGTTGACTCTGTTGATGGCGTTCATCCAGACGGAAGCCATCTTGCGATAACCCTCAAAGTTAGGGTGAACATTATCAACCTGCATATCACGGCCCAGTTTGATGAAGCCGTCCTGCATCTCGGCGAGGAGGATATGCGCTTTCGGGTTCTTGATGTCGTCACCTTGCATCTCCTTGACCATGGTGCGGTACTGCCTGTTGATGTTTTCCACATTGGCCTGATGCTTACCATGTTCAAGTAGGGTGGAAAGAATGACTACAGCATTCGGGGTATAGGAGAACAGAGCCTCGATCATAGATCTCATACGCTCTCCAGCTCCATTGGTGTATCCATCCTGGGAGGCGTCGTTGGTACCGCAATTGATAAGATACAGGTTGGGTTGCCAGATAGGTACAGAGACCCTGGCTCTATCGAAGGCTTGGTCAATACGATCACCCGACTTGCCCTCATGGTCCTATTGTATTACGATTAGTTTGTTTCAAGGGCAGTTGGAGTATGGTACATACGTTGTCTGCCATCTTTCCTCCCTGTCGATTGCCAACCATGTTGACTTTCCACCCATCAAAGCGCAGCTTGTCTCGCAGAGGCTTGCGAAATCCATTTCTGGACTCAGTGGGATCATCTGGGGGCAGGTAACCTTCGACGATCGACGCTCCGAGGGGCATGATACGCAAATAAAAATCTCGAGGATCCTCACGTTTGAGGAGAAGGCTCTCACCGGCATCCTGGGAAGGCTGGTAGTAGGGAAGTTCATCGTATGTCTCGTTGAGCTCAAAAGGGGCGGCATTGACAGACTGAGGGAGACTTAAGATGAGGGCTCCGAGCTTGAGAGCCCCGAGGCTCATCTGAGTCAACCGCATACTGTCGGTTGGAAGCTCAAGATGACGATGCTTAATGAATGGAAAGGCGTATCCGCCAAACGAAAGGCTAAGGGGAGTGAGGCTTGTAGTGATTGCTTCTGTGGTGTGCGGCTGTGGGCTTTATACTCGTACGGATCGGAGTCTCCGGCTGCTACAGAGTTTTCATGGTCATTCATTATGGTCTTCACCCCAACTCGACCTGCCGCTTGGGCAGTTCATCGCCCTAAGCTATCACCGCTTCGACTGTCCAAACCCGACGCTAATGCATGCTCTTGCACCGCAGTATCTGACAATGAATCCTATCTTTTGTAAGCTGCTCATCCTATTCGTCCGATTTCGACCAAACTGCATGGGACTCTAGCTAAAGCGCCAGGCAATAGCCTTGGCGAAGGAAGAGGTCTTCCCACCTCCCTCACGGCTGCATGACACAGTGATCCGAAGGAACAACAGCCCAGTTGAATCATGAGAAATTAGACTCTGCGTGGTCATGGGACACATCTGATTTCCGTTGCGTTAAAAATTGTCTCGTCCCTGAATACCCTTGTCTATCGTTCGTAGGATCGCCAAGGTGATCTAGATTTAGTTGCCAAGGCGGCTGCGGCCCTATGTCCCTGCATATGGCATGCTCAGTGCAAAGGCTTCGCCATGTGCTTTTGGTCCTGCGCCTGGTAGGGCTGTATATAGTTTCTTACCATTTCTTATTGCAATATATGCTGCGTGGATTGCTGATGCATGAGCCATCCGTTAGTACTGCCGTCGAAACAGAGTAAGTTTTAAGCTTATTTCGCACAAATAGCTTACAGGTGAGAAACAAATATAGGATGGACAACAATCAACATAATTATCAGATCAATAACGCAACAGGGGCAAATTTTCCAATCACAGGCCTTTCAAACTGGTATCATTTCCGGCCCTAGAAATCCTTCGGCCTGCCAAGCAGTCGGACAATTTTACTCAGCGGGGATTCCTGTTTAACCTTCCTATTCGAGAACCTCGACCGTTTTTCTATGCCAAGTCCAAAGGATTTCTTTAGCTAGCCCATAAATACGGAATTCCGTGTTTGTAGATGCAGTTTAGTGGACAAGATACAGGTTAAGCGGTGGCAGTACCTAGAAAGAAAGAAAAGGCCACGATCAAAAAACTAGAAACTAAGGGGTAACGTAGAGATCTATACCAAATCTTTGCAAGCACAATATTCTGGGTTTAACAGAGCCATCTTGTGCTACTGAATGACTAACCCGGGGGGATTTATTCTACGATCATTCCGTTACTTGTGGCTGTAGAGCCAACACACGCAAGGGACCCAGCTGTCGTACTCATCCCAATTCTCGACGTGGTTACGAAGCTATCCTCAAGTAGAATCGGTGTTCATAGAGAAGGCTTCTGATGATACCTTGTTGGCGCTCCTCAAGGAACGAGCCAGATGAAAGCGTTGAGCAATGCTCAAAACGGTTGATTGTTATTGTACAAACTTTAACTTTAAGAGGAAGGATATCAGTCAGACCAAAGTGCCATGCTGATCGACTTGAGATATTTCTGAATAACCTCAACACTTGTGATTTTTCTGATGTAATGGGATCTGTAGCTCAACTGCCTTGGCTATAACTATAAGAGCCTTGAAGACCATGCATGCGACTTTGGAGTGATATGGTAGGTATGCAAATATATGAAAGCAATGATTGAATATTCCGTCTTAGGCAATCGACGGAAAGCATGTTTAACTGCCGAGTAGTGTATTGTCCTTGAGCTCCTACCTGGCTCATTGATTGACAAGCTCTACCTCGTACTGCATTGATCTTTATGTTACACATAACAGTTAGTCGTGATCAGTTGTAGGTGCCTCATGTGAGGCTTAATAATAACCAAGAGGCACCCGGAAACCCTAAATTGGCTGTAAAGTCCCTAATTGCAGTATAATTGAGCTATAAGAACAAATTCACATTGCACATCTACCTACTCTTATAGCTACCCACCCTCTGGCAGGCAAGGCCTTTTGAGGGTAACCCCCAACACAAGAAACTCTGGAACACACTTTTGAGGTTCAACTGATATTATAATATTTATCCAACTACCACGCTAGTTAAATCACTCCAGACGAGCATCCTTTCCGAGCTTAACTATCTTCTTATACACACGAGAAATGCTCTTTACATTCCATAGATCCTCAATCGTAGCACGTAGGGATTGTGCCTCCTTCGTCACGTGCAGAGCATTAGTAGTTCGGTTATACTTGTTCACGAGGAGGTCCAAGAAGCCGGGGTTATCGAAATGCCCAGCAAAGTCACTCCATGGTGCTGAGATGTTCTTGGTGCTGTCGTCAGCGAAAGTCACAACAACATATCCACCCTCAGTGGCCGTGTCGTTGGTGACTTGTTGAATCTCGACTTCTCCCGAGAGCTTTTGGACAGCCTTGTCCCCAACCAGCGTGTTGTTGAAAACAAAGGGGCTGCTCAAGTCCAGAAGTGCGGCCGCAGCAAGGCAGAACTGGATGCTATACTGAGCCTGATCCAATGATGTGGGGTGAGGAATCAGATGCGCCTTCTGTAGGATACGAGGGCCACCATAGGCCGTAACCTTCTTGATCTCTTTGCCCCAAGGATCCTTCTCCTTGTGATCCTGGATAGCAGATACGAGCGTCTGGAATCTGGAGTGCATGGGGTAGCGCTTGGCGGCTGTGGTCTCGGTAATCCAGCGGTCACCAATCTGGTCAAGGAGTGCGGAAGCGTTTGGTTTAGGTGAGAAAGCGTGCAAGAAACCCTTGGGGTTCTCGATAACATCAGCTGGACCGGTAACGCCTGCGTTGGCCATCAGAGCAGCCTCAATGCCCAAAGGTCCTCCGTGACCAGGGTGGATCTGCTTGGTCTTTGCTGGTGTTGACTGGAAAGCTAGAAGGCCGCCTGAGCTGGATGCTGCAACTCCAATGGCGGAAGCGATGGTCTCGGCGTCCCAGCCAAGAAGGTTACCAACAGCTGCCGCAGCACCAAGCTGGCCATTGATGGCAGGGTTATGGAAACCACGCTCGTCCTCGACTAGGGTCCCTGAGGCAGCTCCAACATGTGCACAGACTTCGTAACCGACAGCGAGTGCGGTGAGGAACTCCTCGCCTGTTGTCTCTCTTGTGGAGGAGTATACGAGCAGGGCTGGCAGAATAGCCGAGGACGGGTGGGCATATAGCACATCGTGCTCAAACTGGAATGCCCCGGCGGCGATGCCGTTCAGGTACATGGCACTGAAGACAGATGTTCTGGAGCCGTCAATTGCCTCGATAGAGTCAGGTCCACCGGTACCATGAATAGCTGTCAGTCCCGTGACGGACGAGTTGTAAACGGGCTGAACCCTGCCGCAGAGCATTGTACTGACGATATCGAGCACAAACAGTGGGAAAGCAGTGTGCAGGCTCTTGGGCAGGGCCTTGGATGTGAAGTCTGCAGCGAACTGGGCAATGCCCAGGGTGAGGTTGCCCGAGATCATGGCTGTTGATGTGCCTAGTGTATAGAACAAGCCGAGTGTTGAGAGCTCGAATGAGTCAAGTGCCAGCGTCATCTTATATCTTCAATTTTGGGCTGTGTGCCAAGGTACAAGCATCCGGATCGCTGAGCCTGACTCTGTATCTGTCCTAGCTTACGGAGTCCCATGTCCTGTCCCGTACATCAATAACTTCATACTGCTAATCCACTGTCAATGGTTAGGGGCCCGGAAACCTGGTACAGCTCTGCGAATCGTCACTGCAACTAGGCAATCGGCATCTTTCGATAAGGTTTGTTACAGACATAACTTTTTGTATCCGATCTCTTCATCTAGTATACTCTGCCCTTTCGAACCTCAGCCAATGTCCGGGAATATGCTGCAGTGCCTGCGTAAGAGGTTCAAGCAAGCTTGGCATCGAAATATGCATGAACTGTACTGTCCGGATTAAGCCGTAGTCTACAACCCGGCAGTTAGAGATTCTTCCACCGGATCCATCCGCAAGCCTCCGTTTACCGGCACGGAGTCGGTTTTACTCCCCGCATTCTACCCCGCCCAACACTACGAATAACGATAATAAGGAAGCTTGGCGTTGACTAGTGAGCAAGTGCTATCATGGCGTGTATTATCGGTCTGAACCCTGAGTCATACCACTCTGGTGGGCGCTGACCCTACTATCTAGACTGGCACAGCGACGCAGTTTCTAACTTTAGCAAAGAATATAATTTATCTA
>JAJJWO010000302.1:0-60617 GCA_021655895.1 Fusarium sp. NRRL 66739
GAAGAAGGTGATGAATGACGATGGAGGGAAGAAGTTGTGGATTGTGGGTAAAGAATCAAGGCAGGGGGACAGAGTGATGGAATGTGGCAGTGACGGAGCCAGCCCCCGCTTTAGATGCCCCAAGCTTCAGGGCAGCGGACAGTTTCCAGCGCCAATTCCCAGTGCGCTTCAGCAGCTGAGGCGCTAAATCGGCTGCCTGTGGGTGGGGAGGGGAAACGGACAGGGGTTCGACGGGAGGGAGCTTGAAGTGGGGGAGAAAGATGGATGAGGCTGGCGAGGGAAAGGCGACGAGGCTGGAAAGGGGGTTTGTCTGAGGGGGTAGTAATTATTAATTTATCTAGAGGAGATTCTGCGAGGTTATTCAGTAGCTACACTACTTGTAATGTACTTTGTGTCCTCTTTGTCCATCAGCTGCACGACACCAGCTGAAACACGAGTCCAAGCTGATCTGTTAGTTGGTGATGGCTTCGATGACGACACCTAGTTTAGTTATTCAATAGGTAGGTAGGAACACGTGAAACGACGTCACATCAGCTACGCTAAGTTAAGGTCGACCTCACGGGCAAGTTTTCGACTTTGAGTACCTAAGGTAGCTTGGAAGTTGGTTCGATTGTTGCTGTCTCTGTAACCATTTAGTTCCAGGTGCTTCTGGCCATTCCAACTCACTCGGTGCCTGTTTATCAAACATACCTAATAATGCAACCTTGCTTTCGTCATCGCACAACGCCAACCTTTTGTGATCGACCGAGCCCCTGTGTAAGCTCAACTGGATGAACTGCACTCAGCCAATAAGGAGAGGCAGAGCTGGCAACATGAGGCCCCACTGAAGCAAACTACAGAGAAACTTTATTGTTCGGGAATAATATTAACCCTAGTTTTCTATTTAACGACTTCAACTATGATACAAAGATCTTAATTAAATTAATAAAATTCTAATAAATTTATCGACATACGCGGAAGAGTGTCTTATTCAATCCCAAGGGCTAGATTTGGAGGTGTGCTTTCCTTACCCTGGACAAGACGTTGAGACTTCGAAGCAACCACGTCCACAAGATCAAGTTGTACTTGGGGTGTTCACAACACCTTACGATTGACTGCCCTCCAAGGCTCGATAACATTTGCCTCGGAATTTGAGAGCCTCGTCAACAAAAGCTTGGCATAAACTATGTACCATCGCGGCTGTAAGCCAACCGCAGTCTGTTTGAGCACCACTTTGGCTGCATCAAAACGGGTATGAGATCGTTTCAACGAGCGCTTCTCCAGTATTACCTGGTTCCTTAAGACTATTACCATATGCAAAGTTGTAAACACATGATTGATTTCCAACACACTTGGTATTTCCGAGCCATCATACCCCCTTTTCACTTTCACCCCGCTCATCCAACAAACATTCGAAACCTTCTCAATCTTCATGCAAAATGGAACTGTAATGTGGCAAAAGGAGTCAGATACTTAGGTAGGTAAGCTTAGACTCAAACCGAGCCGACTAACCTTATTGTAGCCTCTTCCCCTCGTGTGTTTGGACATCGCTTGACAAGTGACCGACGGGACGTGGGCAAGCTGAGATCATAGCCTGCCACTCCTGCTCCCGGTCCTGGGCCAGCAACCTGAAGGCTTTGTCAAGATCCCAGCCCAAGCTACCCAAGGTGACAGGCCACTCATGGGCATTGGTGTTGATGGCAACTTGGCAGAGCAGGATGTTGGTTTTTCGAGTGATCGTGTTGCCGACAGAGTGAAGGCCTGTCAGTTGGATAAATATGAGCCGCGCGATGATGATGTGCTTGACAAAGACTTTGAGTATGTGCGTGGGGATGTTGCGATCCCATTCTTTTGCGAGCTCGATACCCACCTCGCGCCAGAAGAATCGCTCGTTCCAGTACATGAAGTCGTCACCCTTGGCGTTTCGATCGGTATATATTCTCACACAGAGGCCAGGGAACTTGTCGTCGCATATTTGTAGTACTTGCACGATCTTATGTTGTATTTGATCAGGGAGGAGTTGCGTGCCGTCGTTCATGAGCGTCTCGGTGACTTGCATAAATTCCTGTCGAAGCTGGAAGTCTCTGCAGAAATAAAGCCCCGGGGTGCTGAGTAGACATAAGGTGAAAGGCCCGGGTACCATGAAGTAATGCTGAAGAATGTTCTGAGCTGCCATGATGGAATGTGCGTATGTGCATGACTTGATGGGTGTAGAGACGGATACTGGCGATCCGCTATGAATGCGAAGAGGAAGACAAAAAACCGGGAACCAGAGCGAAAGGATAGAGGGAACACGCAGAATAACGAATTAAGCTTCCATGCATGTTGAAGGAGACGAGGCCAAAAGACGACCTTGTGATGAACAACGATGGAACCCACTTGCAGTACGAGAGTCATGCCTTCTGCGTTTATGCACAATACTGAGTATCACGAAGTCAGATAAAAAGCCCGACAGGGACAGAGGGATACCTACTCCCGATAAGAAGTACTAGGTAGTTAGCCCTGAAGCGGAAAGTCGCAGACACACGGAGTGAGGGAACTCAACTACTGCTCAGCTTACGAAGCCAGCATGACATTGCAAGGTTATACATTCGATTCTATGAAAGTACTGAATAATATGATACACATAATAAATGCTTTTGCTCCTAGAGGCACGTGCCCCATAGCCCTCAACCCTTCCGAAGGTCCCCAAAGATACTGGTACAAAGTACCCAGCTTATAAACATCTACCTACTGCTGAATGGAAGCTGAAATAGAGCCCAAATAGTTACATCTCTCCTGCGCTAGTGGCACCATTGCCTGCAGGCTTGTCTTTCCAGCTGTCTCAAACACCATGCGTTTTCTCCCCTTGGTAGAGTAGACACTCCACCTGCTGGTACCAGGACTGCGATACTTACTGGGATCGTGTGCGCGGATAAAACTCACCCAATAACCTTGAACGACAGCTGGAACAACAGAATTGATACCTCCAGTATCGTAACTCGGCGGCGGTGCCAGACTCGCCATTCCAGGCCCAAATAATGCATGTGTCTCAGCGCAATGTGGCACGCCTTTCCCCTGGGCCATGTGCATGGGATCTTCGACGTTGTACCAGTAATTCCACGTCTTCATAGGCATCGCACGGGACATTGCATTCGAGAAAGAAATGCCCGAACATAGGAACCGCATATCTCCGTACACGTCGCTCAACTGTCGCTTGAAGCAGCCAGAACCTGTGCACGTAACATCTTGGTTCGGATATAAGACGCTAAGACGATCAAGTTGCTCTGTAGTCAACCGTGGATACTCTGCCTTGAGAAAGCTGTTGCTCTCTGCTTGCGTCGAAGCACGCGGGGCGAAACCAATGCCCTCGTTGGTTGTGGCACCAGTAAGGGAAGGCAACTTGACAAATTTACCCTGGTCGAAAAGGGCCGTGGTGACGTTCTGGATAAAATTGCCATCTATAACTGGTTTCCACATGTCGATGGGAGTTTTGGTGCCATCTGGGTATGGGACTACTTTGACAGCGGCTTGTATCTCTGCGGCGGACTTTGATCGCAGACACGCCGTGACATCGCCCTCGACGCAGCCCAATTTCGTAGAAAGGTTGCCGACCTGGTAAGATGCTTCGTCGATGGTTAATATCGGTGACCACGCGATCGACTCGGAAGCAGTAGCATGGAAGAGCTTATCGTCTCTGCCTCCGTACGCAGTGAGGTGGAAGGCCACGCTCGCCGCACCAGCAGAGTTACCGCCGAGGGTGACATGCTTGGGATTGCCGCCGAATCTCGATATGTACTTCTGAACCCACTCCAGAGCCTTTCGCTGATCGAGAAGGCCGATGTTGGGCTGCACTTGGTCGGCAAAGGAGAGAAAGCCGTAGACCCCGACACGATAGTTGAGCGTCACGACGACCATCTTCATATCCGAGGCCTTTATAAGTCCCGTGCCGTTTATCGTAGGTCTCGAGTTGGAGTTGAAAGCGCCGCCCTGGATGTAGACAAACACAGGGAGTTTGGACTGCCGCGTAGCACCCGTAGGGGCAAAGACGTTGAGGAACAGGCAGTCTTCGGACTGAGACTTGCCAATGACGCTCGCAGGTGCGCCTGTTGTAAGGCACTTGAGTTTCCACTATCATATTGTGTCAGTATCGCCTTGTAGTTCGGTAAACTGGAGTGGCAGCAGCTCGTTCTACTCACCTTACTGGCGTCTTTGGTCTGACGCATCTTGACAGGGTCTTGAGGAGGCATGAACCTCAGATTTCCGACAGGGGGCGCAGCGTATCGTATACCGAGCCATTGAGTAACGTTGTTACCAAGGTCTTTTCCTTTGTATTTGCTATATGAGACGTCGACGATGGGAGCCACAGCGTGGACGAGAGAAAGAAATAGCGCCAGCGCCGTTAGCAGAGATAAATTAGACTGGTTAGGCATGTTAGAGTAAATTTAAATGAATGTATGATGGCCAGAGAAAGGGAAGTGGACTTGTTCCATCATGGGATTCATGGATGAGGGAAACCTCATTTAATAGTTCTTGTGTCCATACCGAACACTTCTGCCAAGATCAACCAAGACAATAATAGACCGTCCATAATGCCAAGACTTCTAGTGCTAGCCCAGTTGAAGGCAATTAGTCTTGTAAGGCAGCTATATCCAAGCCAAACAACTGACTGTGACTTCCGAAGGCGGTTACTTGAAGCCATGTCGCCTATCCCTATCCGAGACGCTGTCTATATCAACGGCCCGCCAACACCCCCACTTCAGGAACCGTACCAGTCTGATGGGTTTCTAGAGCCGAGTCGAAAACTTGGCATGGCATTGTTTGGTATGGACGAGAACCAAAGTCCGCAAAGGGGGGCTCCCATGTGGTTGGGATCCAGCGAACCGTCAAGTCGGATTCTTGAAGCTAAAGGACTCAGTCTGAAACCGGTTTCTCTGCTTGTGATAAACAGACAGCGTGGCATATTAATGAAAGCCATGAGTTGCAGGACAACCGCTGTCTGCAGGCCCTGCGTGGTAGCTTAAATGAAAGCATCTGCCAAGCTAGATAGCATAGCAACTATTACAACGGCCTCTGGTGCCATTCCAGAAGATGCAGTACGGGAACAAGTCTTTGATGGTTTATAGCCTACCAGTCAAATAAACCTAGGATACTCATTCGCATGGTTGCAGATGGTCTAGTTTAGTACCAAGATGGCAATTCATTGCGAGACCAATTGGAGAGAAAGGCAATTGAACAAGAGCGCGAAGAACACAAGGTTCGCCGAAGACTCCTGCAAATGCCAACGGTATTCGCTCAAGCCTCTTGTAGCACATGTTTCGCTGGCGTCTATTAAAGCCGTACCTGGATCTGCCAAGCCGTTGATGCTGTGTGGCTGACTTTGACATTCCTGACAGCTGGACCCTCGTTCTCGGAGCAGTTTTTTTTTTCTCGACTAATACTTCAAAGGGGTCCAGAATGAATAGAGGTAGACTGATTTCTAATATGGTTTTAGCGACCGTGAAGATCTGCGTTCTACCTCCTTGACCGTCGATCGCTGTATGGGACGGACCGGAAGTTTTGCTCCTCTGTATGAGGCACTACCATGAGATGTTCCGTATGACTTTGAATGCCTTGATACACGCCACTGTTGGTCTTGTGGTATTGCCAAGCAGTAAAGGAATCGGCATCGCATTTAAACCATGTTTCCGGATAGTGTACGCCAAGGTCTTGATAGACTTACAGGTACACATCATCCAAGCAAGTGGGTGCTACAAGAAATGGCCGCCTCCTTGAATTTTTACCAGAATTCTTATATTTTATCGAAGTAATTATGAAATAAAATTAATACTTCAAATACCTACCAAGGTTAAGCTATTTTGTTAGATTTCTTACATTTTCTATATGCTTTTCAAGAAGTAGTTAAATAAGGGGGAAAATGCCAGGTAGATGGGAACGATTCTCCATAGGGCTGAGGCTATCTGCATCTGGAATTCGGAAGCTGTTTAACAATTGGGTTAGCCACGTTGGCTTCACCGAATAAGTCAGAATTCCTGCATGCATAGTAGTCTAGCTGATCAAACAGTTGAATCCCGACGAAGCCCTGCCGGCCATGCAAGGTACAACCGGTGTTATGGACACCAAGCCCGAAGAAAGATGGGCTTAACAGTGAAGGCTGTCGTGGCAGGATACAAGCCATTTGCGTAATAAAGGCCCATGTTGACGAATCTTTGCCAGCGACTGTAAAAAACCTCTGCCTTTTTACCGTGAGAAAAACACAACTAGTGCGGCAACAATTGCATCATCCGTGGCATGGCAATCGAAAAGAAACCCATGTAACATCCTACAGAGTTAGATGGTTATGATTTCGCCTTAGCGCCCCCTAAACCGGACTTGGCCAGGGAATAAAGACACGCCAGATCTCCTTCATCTTTGTTTCATATCTCCGATCTGCATCAGCTTTGCGAATATGGCAGTCAATGATGCAGGCTCAACGTCAAGTATACCGATGGAAAACACAATTCTTAGGTACTCCTTGCCTCAGCCACCTCAAGCCCACGTGTCCCAGCAAACATGCAATGCTGCAGCTCAGCTCTGACAGGCGGAGATGAAGCTCCGGTTACCCAAGATCCGGAACCTTGCTCCCACCGAGGTAGAGGGCATTCGCGTGCGGCTTGTAAGAGAGACGAACAGGGTAATCGTTACGTCGCCCAGACGTCAGCTCACAAGACCCAAGCAGCTGGAATCGATATAAATATAAACAATAAACATCTTGATTGATTGCTATTTCACGATAACCAGGACTTACATCTAGCAAGGCTCCTAAATCCTTCTTTAGCAATCTCAGCATGTCTGCACCAATACTCAGCCGAGCAACACGCTCCCTCTCTACAAAGTCATGCTCCCCTTTGCGGATAGCCAGCCTCAAGCGAGCGCAATGTCACATCTACAAGTCCATTAGCCAACGAACAATACACACATCAGATATCAACAGCGCAAAGCCCATGAACCCAGATCCTAGAGAAAATCCAGCAAATGAGCTTAAGCTACCGCGAGAAACAAACGTCGGTCGCAAGCGCTTCGCCGACTTTGACCTTGCAGGAAAGGTCTTTATCGTTACGGGAGGTGCCCAAGGTCTCGGTCTAACGCTGGCTGAAAGTCTGGTAGAAGCTGGCGGAAAGGGTACGTAAATTGATCTTTTTCCCTGGATATTATCTAACTATTTCGACAGTTTACTGTTTGGATCGCGCGGACCATCCTGACCAAGGTTGGCAGAAAGCTCTGGAGCGCGTGGTACCGGAATGGGGTGGTTCGCTACACTATCGCAAGCAAGACGTTCAGGACGTTGAAGGTCTCGATAAGCTTATCGCTGCCATTGCAGACGAGAACCAAGGCTTGGACGGCGCGATAGCCGCAGCAGGAATCCAACACATATCGCCTACCCTCGAATACAAGGCCGACGAAGTCGCCCACATGCTCTCCATCAACTACACGGGCGCTTTCATGACGGCCAAGTATTCCGCCAAGCAAATGATCAAGTACAAGCGCCGTGGCAGCATCTGCATGATCGCCAGTATCTCAGGCCTTAAGGCGAACCGCGGCCTTATCTCACCCGTGTACAACTCATCCAAGGCGGCAGTTATCCAACTTGCGCGCAACCTCGCCATGGAGTGGAGTCCGATTCAAAAGGACGGCACTGGAGGCATCCGCGTCAACTGTATTAGTCCTGGACATATCATGACGCCCATGGTGAAGGATAATTTTGAAGAGGTGCCTGGGCTGCGCGAGGAGTGGGAGAGGGAGATCATGATGGGGAGATTGGCTGAGACGCAGGAGTTTAAAGGTGCTGCTCTGTTCTTGCTGAGCAATGCGAGCAGCTACATGACCGGAAACAATTTGGTTATAGATGGCGGTCATTCTTCCTGGTGAAGTGACTACGATAATGAGAGGCGTCGATCAGGATGGTGGAAGATTTCATAGACTGTACATGTTATTTGTATTTCTTACAAAAAGGCGACTGCTTGGGATGTGGAAGAGCGAGGTATAGGGTGGTATTATCTGTTATATAGTTTTCAGTTAGAGCTTTTCTTGGTTAGAGAGCAAGACATCCGCGTTCTAGGCTTTATTGACGGGAGCACAGTGGAGGCTATGCATAGATAGAGTCCAGTCGGATGATATCGATCAAGACACGGTTTGGCTAATGCCAAAGGTTTAAAAACATGACTGATTCAATATACTATTTTCCCGTCCCTTAGTAATTTCTTCCATCCTCGATACCACATGGCCCTTGAAATAGTACAGATACAGCACCATCCGCAGCACTCCATTTCAGCCTTATAAGGACCCTCAATGTAGCAGCCCCTGACGCAGATCGAGCTATCTCATGCACTGCCAAAAACGCCGAATGGGTCCGATCGACGACGGAAGAAACCCAACTATCTCAGTCCACCGTTGAGAATAAACGCGTGTGTTTCATGAGCCTCGGCCCATACCGCGCCACAGCCCCTAAACGACATACGCTCGAACCCTACTACCTAGCAAGGGATTAAGATGTCATGATGGCCCATGAGAACATCAACTCTTCATCCCATCATCAAAGACATTCACATTCACGTCATGCCCGTGTGGTCCACTCTCGGCCGAGCCCTCCGGCTTTCGGAGCAGAGGCCCCTGAAAATCCATGACAGCCCTGATTTCATTATTTGCCCCGCTGTCAGATCCATTGTCGTCATTGTCAGCGACTCCGGCGCTTCCGCAGATTTGAGATTTCGGGGTCTCGGGCTCTAATCCTTTCCTTTGTAATCCTTTTTGCACCCTTGAAGGCCGGATTTTCTTACATCAACTCGCCCTGTTCTCTTTTCCTTCCTCATTTGGAGTCGCCGATCTCGCACGCAAGTCTCCCATCATGACATCCAATCTTGAAGCCACTGGCGCGCCAGCCGCACGCACAACCTCGACGGCTTCGACCATTGCTGACTATGCTTACCCGTATGGTCACTTTGGGCATCTTACCCAGCAGCAGGAGGAAGCACTCGCCAAGTTCAAGCAGGTCCTTGAGGAGAGAGGGCTTTACAAACCAGGTCCTCCGCCTTCTCATGACGACCCTTCGGTTCTGTACGTTATTCTTTGTCTGTTGCGATTGATTAGTGGCGGGGCTAACAGGACATTCCAGGCGATACTTGCGCGCACGAAGATGGTCCGTCGAGGACGCTTATCAACAGTTCAAAGACACAGAAGACTGGCGCAAGGCCAATGACTTGAATGTGTTATACGACACCATTGAGCTCAGCGCCTACGAATCCAGCCGTCGCCTAGTACGTCGCTCCTCCGATTCACCGCCGGAATGCTTGGGGTCGCCTGCTAACAGCCCATCTCCAGTATCCTCAATGGACCGGCCGCCGCGACCGTCGCGGAATCCCCCTCTACGTCTTTGAAGTCAAGACGCTCGACTTCAAGTCGGTCCACGAGTATGAAAAGGTCGGCGCCGCCAACACCTTTTCCAAAGCCAAGACCGACGGCAAGACCCCGCCTGGTCTGCTACGCCTCTTCGCCCTCTACGAGAACCTGACGCGATTCAACATGCCCTTCTGCACCCAGCTCAGCGACCGCGAGCATCCTGAAGTTCCCATCAGTCTGAGCACCAATATCGTCGACATTTCTGGCGTTGGACTCAAGCAGTTCTGGAATCTCAAGCAGCACATGCAGGCTGCTTCACAACTCGCTACGGCGCATTACCCCGAGACGTTGGATCGCATCTTTGTCATCGGTGCGCCGTCCTTCTTCAGCACCGTCTGGGGCTGGATCAAGAGATGGTTTGACCCGATTACCGTGTCCAAGATCTTTATCCTAGGTAGCCACGAGGTCAAGACTGTTCTCGAGCAGTACATCGAGCCCCGAAACATTCCTAAGAAATATGGCGGTGAGCTGGAGTACCAGTTTGGAGAGCTCGGCAACCCTGATCCCCACTGGGACGGCATTGTGGAGTTTGAGAATGGCTACAAGACGTTCCCCAGCGGCCCGCTGCTGTGGCAAGACGACAAGGACGGAAGACTAGTGTGTATCGCTCGAGGATACAAGGATGGCAAACCCCGGGAGGACAGAGTTTGCACCGTCCCCAAGACTTTTGGCTTGACACCTACGCTGGACAATCCTGGTGCCGGCACGTCGGTGGATTCAAGCACCCCGACTGTTCTTAATGGCACAGCGAGCTCTGCAGAGGACGGCGTTCAGACCGACGACTCCCTTTTGAGCAACCATGTTAACGAGAAGCTTAAGCTCCAGAACGAGCAACCTGCTACGGCACCGACTACGACCGTTTGATTAAAAGATACTTCGCAGCATTTGTTTATAGAATGAAGGACGAGACTGGCATACCCCGGGAAGCGACTCGCGTAGAGTACACGATTTGAGACAAGAAAGAGATGGAATTCAAGGATGATGGGATTAATGTTCATGGAGTATTGTTGTTAGCATGTACATGTTATATCCAATTTAGAATACCCGTTGAAGCGGGAATAGTTGGGATGAATAATTGATCTAACTTGCTAATGCTCTATTTATAATTGCTTAAAAGCAACACGATCTGCTTCCTCTAAATCTAAACAGTCCAAACTCATGTTCTATCCTTGAGATCCCTCTATTTGAGACTCCGGTCATCCAGAAACGCCCTATATCTTTGTATCATAACATTGTCCTATTCACTCCAACTCAATTGCCGAAGGGGTCTTGATAAACCCCCTCTTGTTCCTCCAATGCGTCACGCCCTTCTCAACCTCTTCCCACGTAACACCGTCCCTCACGAGCCACATAGTCACGCCCAGACTCTCCGTATCTCTATTCCGCGCCTCGTCGTCAAAGAAGAGCATATCTTCATACCGTATCCCTGTCCTCTTCTGCAGACTCTCAAAGTGCTTTATCTTGCACCCGGGATAGATCTCAAGCAGCCCGTCAAACATATCAAGCGCCTTCTTCGCCTTGCCGGTCTCTGGCACCGTGATATGCAGCATCTTAAGCAGGTCACGTGCGAGGCTCGGGGCGCAGGTGCGCGACGCGACGCCCATCTTGCAGCCGGCGCGCGGCAGCGCGTGGAGGATGGAGGGCACGTCGGAGAAGAAGGCAAAGTCCTCGCCGTAGCGGTCGGTCGCGCTCGTGTGGGAGGCGTTGGGCTTCAGGGGGGGCGTCACGTGGGTGTCGACCCAGAAGGGCCATAGGGTGTAGTCGAGGTCGAAGACGATGAGCTTGGGAAGCGGGAGGGATGGGTCGGCGAGGGAGGCGGGGAGTTGCGGGTTGGCGGAGGATACCGAGGCGGTGGAGATGGAGGAGAGCGTTGAAGAGCTCGCAGGGAGCGGGTTTTTTGAGAGTTTCTTTGGCATTTTGAAGCGAGTGGCTGTGAGTTGATGTCTGTAGAGAGTGCAAGGTTTGTGATGATGGAGTTTTGGTGTTGAGAAATGTACGACTTTTTTACTTTTTGCCCCCACGGTGACGTATGCAGATGTTGACCTCCACAGTGACCAGGTACACGTATCTGAATCAACAGGCAATTCACTTGCGTCTTGCCTATTTCATTGACTTATGCTAGATATGAGATATTTATAAGAATAATAAGAGGAACAGTAAGTATTAAAAGGGAGTTTAGGCTCATGATACAGCCTAACAAGAGCCAGAACTTCAGTATAACATTGAGTGATATGGTGTAACCTTAGGGGACAATGTTATAGACCTTATACCATGATATACTATACTATGATCAGAGACTAAGAGAATTCGTAAATCTATTAAAGAATTCAACATAAATATTTATAGAATACTTAACTTATCCCAAGTCCCAGCTTTCCAACCGTCTCGGTGCTGTCTACCTAGGTTACCCCGCAGTTTGACTCCCAACTTCCCCATTGATCCATCCATATTGCGGGGAGCTAATAGGAGCTGCGTGATTGGCTCGCCTCAAATACAGGGGGCAATTTCCCCATCGCGTGAGCAACTCGACTGAAGCTGAAGTTTTCCCTGTCCTCAGACTCAGACTGCGACTGTGATAAACTCCCCGAAACTTGCTCTTGGGATAGTTATCGCAGTCGCTTCTGTACGATCTTGCGCATTTCTATGTTACCCCCGAAACTCTGCGGCTTCCGCTCATGGACGACTTCAAGCGCATCACATATTCACTCGCGACACAGTCACTCATCTTGATGCGACAAGACTGACCAAGGGTCTAACGCGATCGCATTAAATATTTCATCAGCACAAGAGTAGCCATGGCTAAGCGAACGTGGTCTGACTCTAACACTGCCGGAGTAGATGCAGCCGCAGTACGTTTCAACTCTCAACAATGAGATTCAACTACTAACATCCATAGCCTCCAACTCCTGCCCGCGCAAACGGCAACAGCAGAGCTTCATCCAGTCGTCAGAGTCTTCCAGCAGTCGGGCCAAATGACCTTCCTCTTCCTCAAATCTCACGCAAGATCAAGGCATGCGCAGCATGTCGAAAGCACAAGGTGAGACTGGTCTTCGTGAATGGGTTGAACGTGAAGCTCATCTAATAAACCGATAGATCAAATGCTTAATGGATGAGAGCGGTCCGCCCTGTCGACGATGCTCTGAGCGGAACTTGGGATGTGTCTTGAGTAAGAGTCTACAGACCATTATGGATGAGAAATCACAGTATGTATTGACCCCTTAAATAAGGCGACTGGAGACAACTGACCCTGCAGATTCTCTGAATCTGTGGTCCAGGATCTAGAGCAGATGCATTCCGCTTTGAAACAAGTCATGAATAAGCTCAGTCTCCCAGAACTCCCGCCTTTACAAAGCATCAACTCCCGGGAGACAGAAGGATCCCCGCCCAAAGACGACAATTCAACGAATACGACGAGCCACCTCGCTGGATCGCAAGACGAATACCGTGGCCCATCATGCGACAACTCCCCAAAAGCGACCCCTGAAGATGAAGGCCTTCCTTACGTCCCCATTCACTCCCTCTACACTCTGACCAAACTCAGCGCTCTCCGCTCACCCGACAACCCCGAGGGCCAAGCAGGCCAAGCAATCAACGACTTCATCGCCCGCGGGGCCCTCTCCCTAGCAGACGCCGAGAGCTTATTCTCGCTCTACCGCGACCGTCTGGATCGGTACATGTACGGAATTGGCTGTCGATACATGACCCTAGATGAGCTGCGCCGCAAAAGCCCGATTCTCTCCGCCGCTACTCTCAGCGTCGCTGCGTTGCATGACCCCAAGGCTGATAACATCTATGGCATCTGCAGTAGCGAATTCCGCCGATTGATGGAAAAGTCCATGTTTGAACGCCGCATTGACCGTGACTATCTACGCGCCATGTGCATCGCTTCGTATTGGCTCAGTGATCTTTCGTGGATGCTCTCGGGGTATGCTATTCGACGCGCTGCAGAGTGTAATCTGCACAATAGCTATAATCAAGCCATCAAGGAGCAGAGCCAAGAGGCGGCCGACTGCGCGCGGTTATGGTATATCCTGTATATCTGCGATCAGCACCTCGCTACTCTTTACGGGCGACCATCAATTGTCCAGGAGGACTCATCCATCCAAGGCTGGGAGCAGTTCCTCAAGTCTCCCGTAGCGAACGAGGAGGATAAGCGTCTCACTGGCCAAGTAGTGTTGGTCAGTATTCTACGAAATATCCGAGAACTCTTTGGCACCGATAAAGGAGAGCCTATACCGCGAGTGTACCTGAACCACATATTACAATTCAGGCGGCAGCTTGATCAGTGGTATGCTCGTTGGATGAAAGACCTGCCCGGTGAGTTAACCAAGGACCAACGCAGTATAATTACTAACAAGCATAAGAGCAATGGACTCAGATCGGGTCGTTTCCTCGAAAGGGCACCATTCTTCACTACAACTTTGCCCAGATTCATCTCTACTCACATATATTCCGCGGCCTCTCAGGCGATGCGCCCATACCGCATTACTTTCTCGACTGCGCCATGCAAGCCGTCACCGCCGCTACAGCCATCATCGACCTCATTATCACCGACGCCGACGTCGCCGCGGGTATTGTAGGAATGCCCTCGTACATGCTCTCCATGACGGCGTTCGCCTGTATGTTCCTCATCAAAGTCGCCCTCAAATACGGCAGCGACTTAATCGAACGACAGCGGGTGTACGACCTGACGACTAGTCTAGTGCGTCAATTCCGCTCTCTAAAGGCTGGGAAATGGCACCTGGCGAATCTGATGGCTGGCGGGCTGGAGCGTATGACGGCGACGCTGGTCTCAGTTGAGCCAGGGCAAATTGGACAAATGCCAAGCGGTGCTTTCTTAAGCAATGCGGACGAGGGTGTTGATATGGCCGGTCAGATGATGCCAGGAAACCCGGCCTTTACCGATATGGACGGAGACATGTTCTTTGACTATGACATGAGCTTTGGCCTTTCGCCCGTGTTTCGGTTCGATCCGAGTATGTTTACGATGGATGCATCGGGCCATTCCCATCCTCTTCCGACGTATCCAGAGGCAGACTATGGCATGAGGCCGCAATGAGCGAGGATCATGGAATCAACTGTATATGGGGCGGGCGTTTGTTCTGTGAGTTATTTGGCGCGAATACCGGGACAGGTTAATTTCAAGAAACCAGATTTTGTATTACATTCCAAAAGGATTTCGCATTTATTTATCCACAGCAATTGATCAACCTGCAGCAAGATGGAGCTTTTGTCGTCTGTCGTACGGAGGGAAGACCGCTTGACGTGGGTGATTGAGAAGATAGCGTACGGACAACCATCCAGAGCTCCTTTATCCGTTATTCCCATCGGCCAACACTAACAATGACCACATCGGATAAGTTATTGGCCACTCGGCCAGGCAGTTGGTTCCTCGCAGACCTTGGGGGTTACTATAAGTGAAGTACCGTCGTGCATATAACTGTCGGCCATTCCAGCTCATACAGAACTCGCTGCGCCATCACATCCAGCCGCCATCATCAACCTTGCCGACTATGATCCCCGCAGTAAAAGTACCGTATGTATACTTGAGTCTAGCCGGGCTTCTTTCCGGGTACCTCCACATCGCGAGAGCTGCGGAGAAGCGGATAACCTCTCCATCCCGGGTAGTGGATCGATCTTATCCGGATATACGGGGTCCAGGAACACACTCAGAAGCACTTTAAATATCACCGGGTTCAGTTTGGAGAAACTGGGCCGCTCGAGCAAGCATCGCCAGTACCTTGTCCGATCTCGGAGCATCGCATCGCATCTTGTACATACTGTCATCATGGCCAACACGCACCACATCCTCATCACAGGCGCAGGAGGCTTCATTGGCCAGGAGATCATAGCTCCTCTGCTAGACTCGTCGTCTGATGTCCACCTCACCATCACCGATCTTGCACAGCCGCCCGTGCCCAAAGAAGTAGCAGACCAAGCTCATCGCATCACCTCCCTCGCCGCAGATCTAACCTCTCCTGCTGTTGTAGACCAGCTCGTCGGATCGCAGCGCTTCCAGACGGTGTATCTTCTCCACGGTCTCATGTCTGGCGGCTCCGAGGCGAATCTAGATCTCGGTCTTAAAGTCAACGTCGATTCCGTGAGATCCGTCCTTGACGCATTGAGGAATAAGCTTCCGGGAGTCAAGGTCGTCTTCACGAGCTCTTGTGCTGTATATGGACCGACGGATGACTATGTCACTGAGAAGACATTACCCAACCCGAGATCTTCGTACGGAGCTGAGAAGCTCATTATCGAGCTGTTGGTGAATGACTTTTCACGGAGGGGCTTGATTGATGGACGAATCGTTAGACTGCCCACGGTTGTCGTGAGACCTGGCAAGCCCTCTGCTGCGGCGTCGAGCTTCGCTTCAGGCATTGTCCGCGAGTCATTGCAGGGTATTCCCAATGTTCTGCCTGTGCCGCGCGACATCCCTATATGGATCGTCAGCCCGGCGACTGTGGTTAAGAACATGGTTAAGATCAAGGACATCCCCGCAGACAAGTTTGGAGACTCGCGGGTCGTCAATCTGCCGGGTCAGACGGTCAAGGTGCAGGATATTTTAGATGCGGTTGAGCAGGTGGGCGGTAAGGAGGCGGTTGAGTATGTCAAGGATGAGAAGGATGATGCTCTGTATAGGATTGTCATGAGCTGGCCCCCGTGGTGGGATTGTAGTAGGGCCAAGAGTCTGGGGCTTGACGAGGACGGATCGTTGGTTGATGCTGTCAAGGCTTTCAAGGCGAGGTTGGAAGGCTGATAGTTAGGTATGTCTATTAAAGATATCTCTCATTATATCTAGATTTAAATTATTACTCTTCTCGGCTCCTTGAAGTCTACCTCTGCTTTTGGTTTACCTGATGTTTACAACTTCGCCCTCACGCTTCCCGACAAGGAACTGGACTCAACAGGCCCAGACGTAACCATGTAGTCCACATCCAAAGTATTGACAAGATCGGGTGTTGCCTGGTCCAGACTCGTAAGACCAGCGAGTCTCATTGACGTCTCGAGCTCATCTTTAAGAACTAGCAACAGTGTTAGTGATTATCAGGCAAATGCCCCGAGGTTGACTTACTCTGTGAGAGGTGCTCAACGCCCTTTTGGCCGTACACCAGTGAGTACAAGAAAGGTCTCGCGATACCGACTGCTGTAGCGCCGAGGGCAATGGCCTTGAGAATATCGGATCCGCGCTCGAAGCCGCCGTCGATAAAGACTTGGAGATGCTGGAACGCTTCGGGGAAGCGCTTGCGAACCTCAAGGAGGATGAGAATGGACGCTTGCGCACTGCAATCCTGTTAGAAAGGTCTCCAATCGTCCCTGTTTGAGGAATACTCACCCATCAAGAGATCTTCCTCCGTGGTTGCTAAGCATAACTCCATCAACACCATATTCAACCGCCAGCTTGACATCTTCCACCGTCTGTACGCCCTTGAGCACAATCGGCACCGAGCTCTCCCTTCTAATCCACTCTAGATCCTCCCATGCGAGGCTTTTGTCGATATATTGCCCCATCAAGCGTCCCAAGCCACTGCCCTTAGCATCCTTGCTACTCTCGCTACCGCTCATCTCAGACTTGATAATAACAGCCTGCGGCGCGCGCTCGTCGGCTTCACGCTTTCCAGGGACAGGAGCATCGACGGTGACGAAAATTGCTTTTATACCGAGGGAGCGCGCGCGTCGGACAAGTTCAATCGTCTTGGAGCGGTCCGAGTTAACGTAGAGTTGGAGGAAGAAGGGATGGCCAGCGGGAGCAGCGCCGATGATGCTGGGGAGGGAGTATGAGGCGTTGCTCGAGATCTGTGCTCGTTAGAAAAGCATTCTCCTCTCAGTGTAGTTCACTTACAATCTCAAAGATTCCCTCACTAGCAGCGGCTCTGCTCCATCCAAGCTCACCATCCGGATGCGCCAGAGTCGCCATAGCAGCAGGACACATAATAAAGGGCGCCTTGCTATCGAGGCCTAGGATCCTGCGATCTATCCTCACGCTGGAGACGTTTCTGAGGATTCTGGGTCGCAGCATAACTCGACGGATGAGCTCGCGGTTCTTGTTGACGGTGACGAGGTCTGTGGCGGCAGACGAGTAAAAGGCCCATGCCTTTGGGGTCAGGGCCTTTTGCGCGGCGAGGGCAAAGTCGTTTGCTGAGAGGATCTGGTCGAGGCTGGGGATGTCGGGGGGGAGTTGGACTTCTGTGGTGGTGTTAGCGGTCGTGATGTAGTTGTGGTGTTGACGCCATGACATGCCTCTTGGGGCTGGGATGTTGGGAGTCTCTGACTCCATTGCTGCGAGATCACTCATGATAAAGGTATTTGTTATCTTGGGATTGTTCTCTTGGTGTTGATATCACAAAGACTCCAATCCTTTACTGTAACTCAGCTGTATTCTCATGCGACATGTTTTCTTATATCCATCTCCAAAACTCTCGCCTCCCCCGCAATCGGCCTTCAGCTCCATCATAAAGTGTTCGGGCCAACTTGGCGCGAAGACCGAGAGCCATAGTCATAGTCACGGCCATGTTGCCGATCGTCACATTTGGGGTCCTTCGGCCTTCTCTCCGAGATATCTTGCCTCCTACAACAGCTGTAGAACGTAAACGACCCATAGTTTGCTCAAAATTCATGATTTTGTTCCCTGTACGCGTTTACAGATAATGAAGGGTATTGTGCACTATGTCATTGACAGCTTTGTTAATGTCCCTACGCTGTCTGCTTGTGACAACCACCAATTTACCACGCCTGGAACATGAACAATGCGATAATGCCAAACTGAGGAACTATAAGTTTAAGACGTAAATCCTTCAATTAATCAAGTATTCCTAATATCAGGTTGATGACTTTTGTTTTGTAAAGTGTAGCAGGGTGATGTTGACCACTTGAGGAGTTCTCTTCCCTGTGCACCAGGGCCCGTTGTATGTCTGACAAAAGCATTCCGTATAAAAAAGAACTCTTTTCCCTTGCAACTCAAGCTTTATTATTTCGACCGGAGCCGCGACTCACATCTATCCCTACCAGAAGGTTCTTCTTTTAAGAGGGAGGAGAGCAGCTGTATATATCCTGTACCTTTTCTTATATCGCAACATATGCTTGGACGTGAACTCTTCGGTCGTCTTGGACGACATTCATGAATCTTTGATAAACAAGACTTGCAGCTCCTTGGTGCCTATCGACGGCAAGAGGTCATACTTGGGATGCTTTTGTACGGATATTGGCGCACCAGGAAGACCCTTGGCTTCTTCTGAGACGGTGGCTCAGTATTAGCGGTTCCAGGCGTAGGTGAGTGTGTTGATGTATTTTTGCAGGTGCTCTTTGAGTAATGCTCGGTATTTATTCTTCTGCCGTGACTGGCTACCGATCTTATAGCAGCGCGTGCTTTATAGGCATGCATGGAGCGAGCGAGCTTGCTACACTTGGTACCCATCTTGAACGGAATTTGAGTGATGAGAAGTAGGTGACTGAGCAGACTTGGATCTGTACGATAGCCCTAGGAGCTCACGATAATCTGGATATCAGAGGCAGTAATGTATGTGTAGATGTGCGTGATAGCCTCGGTAATAGCGTTCAGGGAAGGTATATCAGAAGGGAATAATTGAGGTCTTTAAATAATTCTTGAGTGAGCAGGTTTCTATGCGCAAGGTCACCGAGAAAGTTTGTTACCTCGTCGGAGCGATTTACCGGCGTGCATAGCATAGTTACTGCGTACGCACCAAGTTTGAGATACCTAATTCCCAGACCAATAACCTTTCTGCAGAACATATATATATGGAAGCACTCTCTCGACTTTGGACATTTCCTTCTCTTCTTCCTTTGAACTCATAGTCTCGTCTTGCTTATCACCACCTCAACACTCAGCTTCTGTACCCTCGCCAACCATCTACTAAAGACGCTTCACTTCATTCCTCGACATATTCTCCTACGGAGAATTACTTTAGGAACTTACTCATACCCGCACCATAACCATCGATTCCCCTTCTCAATATGGGTTCTGCCGCTTCCAAACCATCAGACCCTCCCCAAAGGGCAAGGTCATCTAGACGATCTAAGTCATCACACAAATCCAAGCGAACTAGATCGTCCAAGACTCCTTCTAAATCAACACGCTCTAAATCAACCAGATCATCCAAGCGATCGCACAAGTATAAGCCAGCATCAGCACCATGCACATGCCCCTACTGTCCTGTATATGCACACCACATGCACTATCATCACTGTCGTCGATGTGGTGTATTGTTCCCAACCAACTCTGTCCCGACCAGTCGATGTTCGCACAAAGCCTCCAAGACTCCTAAATCCATCTCAAGAGGGTCAAAGACGAGAATTCACGACTGGATCGCCAACATCCCACAAGTAGACACGTCTTCTATCTATGAATCAGTTCAGAGCTCCCCGTCCCATCGATCTACTACGCACAGAGGAAGATCAAGGAGTGGATATAATATTCATAACTCCCTACTCACGCCACCGCCTAGCATTCATAACTCCCTACCCACACCACCTCCTAGTATTCACAAGCCGACGAGGAATGTCATGTCTCATCAACCTGTCCATTCAGTACAAAGGACACCCAGGCCTCAGAGCCGGCTTCACAGTTATCATCCAAACTTGGACATAGGCTTAGAGCCTCCAAGTCCACCCCTGTCTCTTCAACCCTCCTACCTGTCACCCACGCCGAGCACTGTAGATTGGGCTCTCGGTACTCCATCCTGCACCGTCCGTTCGTCATCCCATAGATCTTCCAGCACTTTATCTATCTAGACTGGCGCAGCGACGCAGTTTCTGACTTTGGCAAAGAACACAATTTATCCACAATTTAAGCATTATATCCCAATGCTCACACAGTTGCCAATGTTAACTTTATCATAAGAAAGGCCGGCCTTTCCTATGCATCAGATAACCTTATTTCTCTGTAACCATATAACCCCTGCTTTCCAACCATGAAGAAATCCACCTCAACAACAACAATCCCTCAATTTCAAGATGGCCGCCCCAAACCGAACCGTCATCGGCAACGTCCCAGCCAATGATACGTACAAGAAAGAGCAACCTATCAAATTCGCAGATATTGCCGACAAGATCCAAGTCATCAGTCACATCAAATCACAGCAAAGTTACAAAGTCCTTAAGGAAGAAGACGCCGGGCTCCTTGAAGCCGATCCAGCATTTTATCGTCTACGGGAACTTGGACTGCAGCTTGGTAATTTCCTCAGCTTCCTGATTTATAAACCCAAGCATCGTTGTCAAAAGCCTTCGTATGGCCATCGCAGCGGGAAAAGCTCTCGTGAAAGGGGCAGGGGAGTTAAGCACGCGAGGGCATTTCGATAAGGACCAAGGCATTCGTAATGCACACGTTACAATGGTTAGGGCAAGGTCGGAGTAGAGTTACGGTTGGCCAAGTCTTTCAGAGATGAACATGATACTCTCAACAATGAATCAAAGTGTTACTATCATTCATCACGACTATTCTCACAGTATGTAAAGTAAAGGTTTTTAAAACAGGACAGCTTAGATATGTCTGAAGACTAGCAAGAACCCAGCAATAAAGCCCAAAAGTCTACTTCGAATTCTTTAAACCCCAAGGCAATAGCTGCATTACATCTTTAATCGACTCTACATAAATAGGATGGCAACCTAGCTTGTTGTTCAGCCGAAAGGCTGAAGAACCCTCTGTAATTACCATTACCAGTTCAGCTACTCAACTGTTTTGCCTTTCATACCACTATCCATCTCCCAGTCGTACTTGGAGTAAGGTCAAGTAGTAGTAATTAGCCAAAAAAAAAGTGGTGAAATTTATAATGTCTGAAGCTAAAGGAGGAGACCTAACTAGACCTTTATCCTCCAAGCTGGCTAGTAATATGACGCTCCTGAATGCCCCCTACTCAATCACAATATCCTCACCCAATCTCCTCAGGGGCAACTCCTCCACCATCTTCTCCAGCCTCCCACACCGCCTCACCACATCCTTGGGCTCCTCCGGAAAGCCCATCCTCATCCTGCCAACCCTCTCCCACACGATCCGCCCGTTTCTCTCCGTCCTCTCCACGACGAGCAGCATCACCAGCGCCTCCTCCACAAACCACAGCACCGTCATCTGCTCGCCCCGTGCGTGCCGCTCGATATACTCCCTCATCGAGCCTGCGCCCCGGCTGAGCCGCACGTCCACGCTCACCCGGTTGAAGATCCATCCGTCTGGGTGCGAACGCGCCTTGACACGGTCGAGCACAAACGGGTTGGGGACGTGGATGCCGTATGGTCGGATGGGTAGATTTGGAGGAGCCGGTGGCATGCCTTTCTCTCCAGCCGAGGCTCCAAAGTCATACGCTACGCTACCGTCGCGGTTGACCAGGACAATGTTGGGAGAGTATGTCCATCGTAAGGAGTTGGCTTCGTTTCGGGATACATGTGTGGCGGTGACATAGTGATGGTGGTTGTACTTGCGCTGAAAAGCCTTGCTATCGGGGTCTACCACGGTGATGGACGAGTACAGATCAACGGGGCCCTTCCAACCAGCCCAAGTCCAGCTGGGGAGGTGAGGACGTCTCTTTGCGATCACGCCGTCTTTGTGGTGCCAGAAACATGTCGACAGAGCAAACATGTCACGCGTACGCGGCAGTCCAGCAGCTGGGACTCCCTGTTCTATCTGCGGTGCCCAGAGCGGAATGCCCAGGAGATCAAACATCTTTCCGCGACCAACCGTAGTCTCAAGTCTTCTTAGCATGCCGAGAAACGCGTTCAGCGAGTCCTGGTCGTGAGTCAGGTCTCGCCGAGTGTAGTTGACGATATGCTGATCCGCCTCTCGAAAGATACTGAGCGTGCTGGGCTCTTCTGCCTTGCCGGGAAGTTTCTTCCATCGCTCCCAGCTCCCGTCGATAAAAGACACGCCGTTGAATAGACCAGGCCGCATGAAATCGCACATCCGCTGCTCCTCCATGTCGTGGTAGAACTCGAGCGGTAGAACCAGAGACTCGGGACAGCACATGCCCTCGCACTCCCAGTACATCTGCTGATCTGTAAAGATGAGACGTCGTCGCGCAAGCAAGCCCTCCTGGTAAGTCCAGCCTCGCTCGTACCACTTGGAGTTCTTGACTGCTACTCTCGGGTCCTGGAGACTCGACACGAGCGTGATGTTGGAGTTGACGAATTCGTACTTGGGCTGAGCAGGTCTGGTCCTCGAGCCTACTCCTGGCAGACCGTAATCTGCATCTTCTCCGCACGCAGCAATGATAGCCAGGACAGCGCCTTCAAAGATATCGTCCATCCGTGCAATCTGCTGCATCCGTTCTGCTGGCTGTGCGTCCTCCATGCACAGCCTGTCCACCCACAGATATCTTATACCAAGATCCTTGGACGCAATCACAGCGTCCCACACAACCTTGGACCATTTTTCCGTCTTCTTGCTTCCCCATACATAACTCAACGCAGCGTAGCGTTCAGTAATGGACGCTTTAACAACCTGCGGGGGATTCTTTGAGCAGTCGACCAGTTTAAACCCCGGCATCTCTCTTGTAACCGGCCTTCGTCCGCATCGTCCTTGGTGGTAGAATTCGCAGAACCGTAGCCAGTCCTGTCCGATAGACATGTCAATAACCTGCTCCAGCTCACGACCCCAGATGCCACGCTTCTGCCAACCGCTGTCGTCTGAGACGGAGTTCGCTCGCGAATGTCTTCCACTTGATCGAGCGCTGAGCAACTCATTTTGAGCAACATTCTCAGGCATTGTCCGGTAGAGCATCCCCGAGTCGCGGAACCAGTCAGCGCTGACATCCCAGCTCAAAGCACCATCGCCACTCTTTTTGGGGACAACACCCAGAAAGGCTGGACTGACGCCCTTGCTCCTATTCTTTGACGCGTGGCCCTGCTCAAACATGGTATTGTTATCGATCAGGTAGTTAGTGTCTCGACTTGAAAAGCCAGAGAGATAGAGATCTCCCTCTCCCTCGCTGGGGATGTGGACTGATAGCAACAGCTTGCACAGCGGACATTTGGTCATGAAACGGTTCTCCTCAAGCTCCTTCAAACTTCCAAGTGAATGCTCCTTGTTCTCAAAGGTAGCTGCAGAAGTAGGATTCAGCGCCCTGGTGAAGAAATCATCCATGGTATCAAAGGTAGAATCAATATCAGCAGCCCAGCCAGCACAGGCAGTGCACAGGTTGGGGTCCTGAGGCTGGCCGCCCGACCTGTCAGAATGAGCTGAAGGACTGCGGCTCTTGCGCCAGCTGATGCGGCGTATGAGAGACGATCTTCGAGGCTCTCGATCGTCATCATCTGGGGGAGGCTCCACAGTGAGATGCTGCATCATGTTCTTGAGAGGATTCCGCGATCGCCGCCTCTCTACGCCGCCGCCGACGCCGCCGCCGGGGGAGACGGGCGGCGTGACGGTGGGCGTTCCGGGGTCCAGAGTCTCGGGCATTGGCATTGTGGTTGAGTTGAGGATCTCAGGCCGTCGAAGCTCCGTGTTTCTCGGAGGGAAACCGGTGTCTCAACCCCCGTCTCGGCTCCTGGTTTCCGTCTTCTCCACTCTTGGCGCGCCAGAGATTGATGTGCAGGGATCGCAAGGGGTATTATTGGTGGCGTTTGTTTGATATAGGAAGGATATAGGGGAGGATAGGATGTGGGAATGCGAGATGCGAGGAAGGGCAGTTGCAGCTTATAGATAGGTAGGTAGATACAGCTGCGAGCCGCCAAAATATGTTGGCGGCTAAATAATGGATCGAGTCAAAAGAGGCAGAGGCACCAACACCTTCAGAGGCGGTGCAGGATGGCTCGTGAGGCGGGGCTCGAGGGCAGTTGGGGGCCACAGGATGAACAAACAAACAAAGGGAGAAGCGGTAAACAAGGAGAGAAAGGACGTGAATAGAATCAGAGGCAGAGATTTTGTCCATGTCTTCTCAGAGGCAAACTAGCAGCTGTATCCGAGATGACGGAGCAAGGATATGCCGCCAGCTAAGACAGTCCAAATAACCGAGTCAGGTAATTTTTTGTTCCCTTTTTTTTTTTTTTTTTTCTCGTCAGTAGATTTCTTTGCATAGAGTTGTTGCGACTGATTGACGAGGCTGACGGCGACACAGCCTCAATGAGCCTTGCTTGAAGGAGTCGACAAGCTGCTTGGCGTGCAAATGTCTCAAACACAAGGCCCAACAGCCTCTCATATTTTTAGTCGCAAACGCTTTGTTACTGAGCCCCCCAACTTACACCGGGAACCCTTGCTGTAGATCCCGTATTCACTCCAAAAAGGGAAAACGTCAAGTTGCAGCTATCTATCATTAAATATAAATATCAATATCCAAAGACACTCCAACACAGACAACATAGTCTACTTATTAACCATTGCGTGTGAGCTAATCAGCTCTAACCAGCAAACCTCCAAAGCTCGTGCCACGAATGCCATCCAATGTCGCGCCGACAGAAGCAGTAAATTAGTTACGAGCCAAGTCATCACCCGTGGTCAAAGACGCGATTCTCGAGACATGCAAAGCTTCAATTGACATATAGAACTGCGCTACCTCGAAATACCAGCCGCCACAGTCATCGCCCGCATGTCCTTATGCCACTCTGTCCATTCTATCCATTGTAGCGTAGCGCTCGCGCCAAAGGGACGTTCCCTATAGCGTATCCAGAGACATGGCCGTCAAGGGCTCGCACGTCGAGTGCTGTCGGTTCTGATGGAGTCGAAGGAATTCAGTGCTGCTTTAGTGCTATCGAGTTGTTAGAAGCTGCCCCCAAGATCAAGTTTTCGAGGATGGGTTGCTCACCGAGCAGCAAGAGCAAGAGTCGCAGGAAGAGGTGTCGTGGTTGCAGCAAGAGCTAGAAACTGTTAGCCAACTGCCCGAGATGTTTGGCCAGAGAGGTGCTCACCAGGGAGACATGTTGAAGGTTGTTGGTGAAGAAAGTCTTCGGGGTATATAAAATTGTATTGAGTGTGTGTTGAAGTGTAGATTGCTTGTTGGATGAGGAGAGAAAAGAGATTTTGAGAAGAGAGGAAGGGACCTTCTTATACTCGTCCAGATCCCTTCAGTCAACCATCCATACATCTCTCAGTTGCCTGATCCTCGCATGCCAGGCGTGAGATAGGCGTGGGTTGGAGAGTCCGAGGTGGGAGTGATCCACCCCCTCCGCATCAACATGTTGCCCAACTTGGAACTTGGGATGTGAGATCCAACCAAGTCCCAAGGATATCCCAGCATCAAACAGCACTGGTGACTTTCACCCCGCATGCCCATGTGCGTGTGGGAGCCGTCTCTCTACAATTGGCCGAGATCGTGAATAGTGGTTGCGCCCAGCCTCAACCCGGTAGCACTTCACCATGAGCTCCCCGCTATACTCGAGCTCTCCCAAGCTCTGCAAGGTCTACTCGCGCCGTCCCGAGGTGCAGCCACAGCACCAGCCGTTAATAGATTGCTGCCTCATTGATGGTGAAGCTCTTGTCAACTTGGCAGCCGGGCCAACGATCGAGGCGATTGTGTCGTACTGCAGTGCTGATCGAGCATAATCGAACGTTCCAATTTCCATATGGCAGGTTCCAGCATGATCCAACCTCGCAGCTACTGCAGAGGTGGAACGAAGCTATATTCCCGAATCGGAATGATTGGCATCCTACTGAGGCCTGCTGCTGACCTCGTGGTGGGATCTAGTTTGGGGCTGTTGTTTATCCCGTAAATTTACCAATGAGGCAGAGTTCCAGCAGAGAGATGCCGAGTCCTTTCGGTGTCTTGGTTGGGACCGGCTGCCAGGAACCAGGCAAGATCTGATAGGACTTTGGACCTCCGATATGGGGGCTCACTTAACCAAGGACTATGGAAACGGCCCAGGCCGAAGCGAGTAAGACCGAGTCTGTTCCCTCATCCACACCGGTGAGTAGGGGCGGGAACTAGGGGTTGCATGGGGAAACAACGCAGGTATGTAAAGGCACGATCAAGGTTGTCAAGCTATGTTGCACTTCAAGACCCTGCACAGAAACTGGGGTAGTTCCTCGTTGGGCCTGACGGACCGCCTCGCCCTGTACGTGGACGAATAAAGCGAATCCATATGCCGGAGGGGGGGTACACCAAGTGGGTTGGAACGCTTGAGTCCAGTGTAAGAGGATGAGACCAAGAGGACGACACATGTGAGAGCATCTAGTCTTGTTCTAGACAGCCGCTGAGTGGGGTATAAAGGGAAACCAACGGGACGAGTGAGGCAGCCAATAGCAGATAAGGCCTGCGAAGGATCCAACGACAACCGAGTAGGTACTGTTTGCCGCCGACATGATAAACATTAGCCATGATGGCCATGTATCACGATGTACGGTGACTTGCCCAGTTCATGATGGACTAGGCACTAGTCCACATCTTGACGTGAACGTGACGAACCAGTACTCGGCGTGAGTCGGGGATAGAATGTGATAGGCACCTTCGAGCGAGACGAAACATGAGGGATAATCGACAAGAGTGAATGGGGGTGGGCGTGGGACATGGATGGCTCAGAGCCAACGACTACGTGCCAACTTGATCAATCATGCATGCATCCCACGCATGCATATAGTAGGATCAAGCGATATGTGGTGTGTTGCTCCGAGCTGAGGTATACCAGTATCTTACAAGCCACTGGTCCTCAGTCCGGCAAAGAAGAAACTACCCATGACAAGACAAGACAGGATAGGTTTGCGTTGATAGGGAAGGGAACGACAAGCTGGAAGCTGGAGGAACAAGCGTAGCACTATTACGCTGCGCATGATGAGGCTTTAGTCATGAGAAACCATCGGGCTGTCGGCCGGTGTGTGCGAGCGTGGGAGCATGAACGGGATCGAGTACTAAGAGATGGAAGGGGTAAGGATATAGGTGAAGTGACCCGCGTCTAGCGCGGAAGCCTCGATAAAGACCAGCCTCTGCGACAACTGTAATGATCTAGAGGGAAATAACGGGAGCCAACTGTAAGAGAGAGATGTGCGAAGCCGCGCAAGCCGACGAGGCATTGACGTGGGAGAAGACAACAGGAACTTGCCTTTGATCAGGTCAGACGACTCTGCTTGGGGAAGATGAGCGCGCGTACAACGGCTCCAAGGCGATTGCTCAGATCAACTGAAGTCAAGCGTCTGGTCATCCTCTGCCCTTCTACTGCATACAGTTTATAGGCCATTGGCAAAGACAACGGCATCTTCTTCTCAGCATCAACTACTATCGCTACATCACACACACCACACCACACCACACCAGGGTCAGTCTCCATGTTCATCACTCTCAGCTGAATCCGGCATCTCAGGAAGCGTCAGGTCAGTTCCATCGTTTCCGTGCGGCTGTGCCATGACCTCCCCGACCAGTCTGTTCCGATCAACAAAGTGCCTGGCCGGGTCCGCTCTCGAAAGCATCTGCTGTCGTCCAGTCCAAGGGAAATGAAGCGCGTGGGATGATAGAAACCTACGGACACAGAAAGGCCGAGCCAGGATGCTTCGCGTGGGGGGCTTGAGAGATAGTGAGGTCAAGAGCGAAAGACTCTTAGTTCATAATCACTCTTGGGGGTAACATGTCCGTGAGAATGGGGCCATGGGTCAAGAACCATGCAGAGCGGCGTGGGTGAGGCATATACTGTGTCTATTGTCGGGAGAGTTCTCGCGCAGGCCAGAGACGGCTCAAGAACAAAAGGTCGCCGAGTCTCGATGACGGGTACCGTGAGGGGGTTGGAATCCGTAGGTGCCTGATTCTCATGGTGGAGGTAGAGGCCTTGGATCAGGCATGGCCTTTGTCCTCTCGGAAGAGTTGTTTTGGTTCCAAATGTCCATGGCTCTGTGACTCTGCCCGAGAGGTCGCAGGTGGGAGGTGACCAGAACGAGACGGTGGCTCAGGTGAGTGAGTACCTGGAAATCCAGAAACAGTCTTTTATCTCCTTGTCGATGGAGAAGAACAGAGTCAGTTCAAGTTGGTTGTCGAGACCGAAGGACGGCCTCATTCTTATACACAATCGCCCACCGCCTATTTCAGCCTTATCGACAACCCTCCAGGGTTCTCAGGGTTGTTGACGATGCAGCATCTGCAACGTCCATCATCCTTCTCTGGCTGTTCTGTGTGGTTGCGCAGGCTTCTCGCCGCGTTATGCGTGGTGTTGGACAGGTTTGTTAGGCAAAACGGACATCAGGGTTGACCATCAAGGTTCGCATCTGTCTATCCGGGTTCTTGCAGCTCAGCAGACCCAGAAATGGCAATCGCAGGTGACTATGGCGCGGTTAATGAGTAACAGCTAATCATGTGGAAGATACACCAAGAAACTTGTACTTTACTATCAGATTCTGAAGGAACCTTTTTGGGCAGAGGTCTGCTTTGCATGGACATAAAAGCTGCATACCTATGAAAATGAATCTCAAAGCTAGCAGTTGATACAAAGGATAACACGTCATTCTTAAGAGCGAAGCCTCTACTTTGAAATCTTTCTTTGATTTATGAATTCACCGCAATTGTTCACAGTATCCCGCAAGCTGTATGAATTTCATACATCTACCCTTTAACCTCTGGCTTAGGCAGGCATATTTCCATGGTCCATGATACTTAGTTCTCAGCTTAGTTGACGCTGTTTTACGGCATTCAAGGCGTATACTGCACGTGAAAGAAAATCAAAGAGGTCTGGAAGAACCGCTCTCTTGAGCTCGTTACCGTGACCACCCACCCCCTTGACTTCAACTCTATTCACTATAACTTTCATTTCGAATCATTACATAAGTATATACTCAAACTTGGAAACAGCATTGTCCTGCAGTATATATGATCAGAGGTGCACTTGACGAGATGGTGAACGCGTGAGGCTGGTAGCCTGATTTATGAAGCAATCCATACCTGATTAAGCCTATATAACAGAACAGCAACCGTGAATACTATAAAGATGAAAAAGAACAAGAGAAAATAAGGAAAGCGACAATAGTAGCTGTTGGATGGTGCAAGTTGTAGCAGAAGAGTGAAGGACCACAACTACACAAGGATAAAATGTACGAATCTGTTCTCAAACATCATCAGAATATGCAAATAGCATTCACATATGATCACCGTTGTAGTATAATCATCACAATATTATATCCTTAATGCCCATCTCTAAGATAATAAATTTAACCCCAAGTTCCACCGCCGCCACCACCTCTTCCGCCCTTCTTCTGGGCACTCAACCGCCAATCATCCTCGCTGGCGAATTTATTATACAGCGGCTGTATCCTCTCGGCCTTCTTGCGCTTACTCAAGCGGTCCGTAGGCGCAACCTTGAAGAAGGTCGGGGCAGCCTCGACGAGCCACTTTGGCTCGATGCTCGTTGTGCAGTGCATGTACTCCTTGCTGGTGAGCACGAGCTCGTGATAAATGACCCACTCGGCCTGCTTGCCAAAGAGCGCCGAGCTGGGGTGCAGGTAGACGGGAGTGCCCTCGATGAGAGTCTTGTATCCTTCTTGAGGGTCTTTGCGCGCTGCATTGCGGAAGAAGCCTGCGCAGAGGGCGCGGCGCACCTTTTCTGTGGCACGGCCGCAAGATTCGATGGGGTGCTTGTATCGGTCCATGATCTTGACGATTTGGTCACGAACATCCTTTGCGCGGCGCATGGAGCGTGCCTGGATGAAGTTCTCGAAGCACCAGGGTGCTGAGTAGCCGCTCTGTTTCCATGAGTTGTACACATTGAGGAACGTGAGATGGTCGCCGTGAGGATCGTGGAACTTGGCCTTCTTTTGATCGGCCTGGGATTGCTTCTCCTTGGGGCGGTAAAAGACGGTGGGAATGTTGAGCATGGAGACGATACTGAGCACTTCCTCAGCGCAGCCAAGGTCGACGGCGGCAATGAGCACCTTAGCAAGGGAGGGCTCCATGGGAAAGTCAGCCATCTTCCTCCCTAGACGGGTAAGGAGACCTTCGTCGTCGAGTGCACTGAGGGCATAGAGCTCCTCCAACGCTGTAAGCATGGTATTGATCGGAGGCGGGTCCATAAAGTCAAAGTGCAGTAGGTCGTTGATGCCCATAGCCTTGAGCATGAGGATAGTTGTGGATAGGTTCTGTCGTTGGATCTCGGGAATAGTGGTTGGCAGCATTTCAGATTGATAAGCTGCCTCGGTGTACAAGCGGAAGCATTTTCCAGGGCCAGTTCGGCCGGCTCGACCAGCTCTCTGGTTGGCCTGGGCCTGTGAAATAGGTGTCACGACGAGCGAGTCCATGCCAAGCTTGGGGTCGTAGGCGTTTTGCTTGACGAATCCAGGGTCGACGACGTAGTAAATCTCGTCAATGGTGATAGAAGTCTCGGCAATATTGGTGGCAATGACAACCTTGCGGCTGCCAGGAGGGGCGGGATCAAAGATTCGACTCTGCATCTCAGTAGGGAGCTGCGCATAGACAGGAAGAATGATGAGATCTGGCACGTTAGGTCCTAGAGCTTTCATTCGCTCGTATAATACTTCACAGGCAGTATCAATTTCTTCTTGGCCTGTCAAGAAGAGGAGAATATCGCCCTTGGGTTCGGTGAGATGAATCTGCATAACTGTGACGAGCGCGGTGTCCAAGTAATCAGATTCAGGTTCCCTGGAGTAAAGTACTTCAACAGGAAATGTTCGTCCGGGGATAGTAAAGATGGGGCATTCGTTGAAATATGCGGAGAACTTGTCGGCATCAAGCGTTGCAGAGGTTACAATCACTTTCATGTCGGGTCGTCGCTTCAGGGCCTTCTTGAGCAGAGCAAAGAGGACGTCGGTGGCGATGGTACGCTCGTGAGCCTCATCAAGCATGATGCAAGAGTATCGTGACATGTCTGGATCAACCAGAATCTCACGCTGAAGCATACCATCAGTCATGTATTTGATCTTTGTTGATGGGCTGGTGCAGTCCTCGAAACGGATTGTATATCCGACCTCCTCTCCAAGCTTGCAACCAACTTCTTCAGCGACTCGCTTAGCGACTGACATGGCAGCAACACGACGAGGCTGCGTACAGCCAATTATGCCGTCGTTGGCAAACCCAGCTTCTGCAAGGTATTGAGTCAACTGTGTCGTCTTTCCGGATCCTGTCTCTCCAACGACGATCAAAATCTGATTCTCGTGTACGGCCTTGATGAGTTGGTTTCGGAAAGCAAATACTGGCAGCGATTCTCGCTGCTCCTTGATGCTCAGGTTGGTGCGCTTGCCCAAGGACTGTCCCTTTGGGATCACTGCCTTTTTCCATTCGGGCACTTCATCGGAGGGCTGGTTCTTCCTCGCGTTCCTTAGGTCGCTAGCAAATTTCCTCTTGTCTGGATCAGCCATGGGGTCCTGCCACTGGGAAGACAAGTTCTCCTTGGGTTCTTCCTTGGCGGCAGCATCGGCTTCCTGCTGCTTGAGTTCTTTTCGCTCCTTGGCCAGAGCAGTACCTGACATTGCCGCTCGGTTCATAGAGCCGTCCGGTGCCTTGACCACGCGGATTGGCGATAGTTCAAGAGACTGCTTGGTCTGACCAGCCAAGAATGGCGGCTCCTCCTCACGAACTTCGATATCGACATCCTCCTCCAACTCCAGCTCGCCATCACCACGAAGTGTTGCATTATAATCTTCTTCCAGGTCGGGATAGTCAGAAGCCTTGGCCACTCCTGATGCGATCAGCTGTCGAATCTCCCATCGCTCTGGAGAAGTCATTCTCTTCTTTCGTTGCCGCGGTGGCCCTAGGTTATCGCGAGGCATACCGGTCGGATCTGCAAACCCGTCTCTTGGGCCTCCTCCCAGTGCTTCCATATTGGCACCAGTAGTCATGCGAGCCTGTGGCTCCAGGTCCCGTCCACTTTCCTGATCAACGTCCTTCATCGACAGACCTACTCGATCGCGGCCATTCTGATCCTTATCGAGGCTCGTGACTTTGACCCAGACTTGTTGTCCTCGTGTCACCAAATCGGAAGGGTGGTTAACGCGCTGTCCAGCAGACATTCGCGAAACATGAACCAAGCCATCTACTTTGCCTCTCACATTATGCAGGTTGACAAACGCGCCGAAATCTTTGAGTCCTGTGACATGGCCTTCATAGACCTTGTGCAGCTGCGGTGTATCGTCCATCTCAGGTGCGGGTGCATTGCGAAATCGATCGTCGTCTTCGTCGTCATGTCGTCGGCGGCCTCGTCGATCTTTACGCGAGTCGCGATAGCCATCGCGCCAGTCTTCATCTCCTCGCTCTTTCGACCGTGATCTCGACCGGTATTTATCTCGTTTTCGCCGTTCCCTGGACCGTGACCTATCTCTTCTTCTTCGCCTTGATTCCTTGTGATCGGCCTCGGGACTTCGACTTCGTTTTCTCGTTGGCTTGTCCTTCTTTGCCTTTCCTTCTAAGCCTTCCAAAAGCGCAAGGGTATCATCAATGGCATCCGCTCCATCGTCGCGCGCGGGCTCCTTGTCGGGTAGTGCAAGACCGCTAAAGACCTTTTCCTTCTCTTCGAGCGTTCGCGAGTGGTGCTCTTCTATTTGGCCGTTGCCTTTTTTGCCCTTGAACTTTGGGTGCAGAGCCTGCACCAAGCGATCAATACTTTCGACAAGACTGGGCGGAAAGTCGGGCGCGATGCCTGCCAGCTTCTCGCGAAATTCGTCTGAAGTACTGCATTGTAGTCGTTGGTCGATTAGATATTCGGCTAGAGTTTTATCGCCAACTCCAACATGGTTCTGCAACTCCGATGAGACCTTGGAGACGAGGGACAGTAGCTCGAGGTTCAAGAGGTCGTCCATGGCGATGATGATTTAGGTTAGGAATTCTTTGCGACGATGCTTGCGCATGAGAAGATCTGGGTTGATGACTCAGCAGTTTCGGCCGATAGTGGGGCCAACCCGGACATGCTCTTATATCCATGATTGGAAATCTTGTTATTGTCCTCAGAACTTTAAGCATGATTATTCTGTAGACTGATGGTTTAGAGGCATTTCTGTCCTGCCTGAATTGCACTGCACATATTACTTCTTGCTTAAGTGCAGCTTTGCAGGCAAAAGTGTGTTTAGTCGTCTCAGTGTACTGCGATGGACAACTGTCTCCTACCGGCCTATCCATATCACAATGCAGACCGAGACTTTCTAGATTAAGGAGAATGTGTTGATCGTATAGAAATGTCTTCCATTCTATGATGAGATTTGTAAGGTACATGTACAGAAACCTAAGAATGTGAGTTGCTGTGGTTAAGGCACGTACAATAATCCTACGTCTGCGTCTGACTTTGAACGAACCTCAGAACAAAAAAGAGATGAGAGGAGTAAAATCTAAAGATCTCGAACATATAATCATCTTTCCTTGAGAAAAGAAAAGCATTAAACCCTGCAAAAACTTGCGCATCGCAAGCTATAGGGTAGGTATCCGCAATACCATAGTGCACCAAAACATGGTGATAACACACCTTTAGTAGGTAGGATCCGCGGTTTGCTAGGTAAGTGTTATACTGCGGTTTGAGATGAGAAATTATCATAAACCGAGCCATTCGCCCGGTTTATGGCCATTAGGCAGATATTCGAAGAGGCTCTCAAGCTTAAAGACTATGTACATATATTCAGTGCATCTTCCTATTCTGCTGGCAGCTCATGTAAGTGAGCTGCCGTACGCCGAAGCGTGGCGCATTCGACATTGTAAGTGGCCGCAGAAATGATTCTCTTGCCTTCGAATAAAGTCCAGGATCAGGACTAAATTGCTGAAACTGATTCATAATTCTGTTGAGGACTCTTTTGGCTGCCTCCAGCCGTTCAAACCTAAGATGACCCGAGTCTGTGGCTGTCGGTGGAGTATTATCGTCTGCAGCCAATCACATACCCTCAAAATCCCTGCCTCGTCGTACGCAAGCCCCTCCCCAGGAACGCCACCTCCAGGTGACGATAAGATACGTACCGAAACCTAAACCTTGATGCAGCGTCATCGTCAGCCGGGTCACACGCCCTCCTCTTCCTCCCACCAAACCAACATAGAAAGACCATCAATTCCTTCTACCTAGCGAAGAAGACGCCGTCAAGATCTCTCCCTCTAGACTTCAGTAGAGTTGCGACACTCACCACCCATCACAATGTGTTCTGCCGACTTCTTCCTCGCTTTCCTCGCGCTCCTCTTCCCCCCACTGCCCGGTAAGTCCACCATCGCCAACTCCCTCGTTGCGCACCATTTCTAACTAGACAATCGCAGTCTGGGTCAAGTGCGGCATCTGCAGCGCAGACTCCCTCATCAACATCCTCCTCTGCTTCCTCGCCTACATCCCCGGCCTCCTCCACGCCTGGTACATCATAGCCAAGTATCCCGAGCCACCGTACGAGTACGAGTCTTTGCCTCAGGACCGCGAGGGCAACCGCGTCACCTACGTCTACGTCCAGTGCCCGCCAGGCCCTCACCAGCACCAGCATGGCCACCCGCAGAACCAGCAGCCCAAGCCCCAGCCCCAGCCTCACCACGGCGCCAACAACAGCAGCATGAACTACGGCACCCAGAACGCTGGCAGCTCTTCTCGTCCTGCACCCCAGCAGCAGCCCGCCACAGATAACGGCGAGGGCGGCTCTGATAACCAGGGCGTGCCACCCTCGTACGCCGACGTTGTCGCTGGAGACCACAAGATCCAGTCCAAGGACTAAACGCTGATGAAACGAATCTATGAAATAAAGAAATCGCCCCACTGCGAACGAATCCCAGGACTCGTCTGTGTCGTCATTCAAGCGACTTGATACACGTTTGCGCCGCCGTCTGCAACAACGAGCGGGTCCTAAATAAGGACTACGGTGAGATGGCCGAGTTGGTTATGGCGTCAGGTTAAGGTTACCTTAACACCTATAATTCCTGGTGGAGCAATCCTCCTGGGTTCGAGTCCCAGTCTCATCAGACAATTCAATTTTTGCATCTTTTTATGGCTGCTTCTTTTTGTCGGAGGTTTTGGATGATTGGAATTAATGGGATACAATAAATTATGGCTCTGCGGTTTGTGGACACTTGTAACATGCCGGTGGCGACAGAGGACGTCTTTTGGCTCCGAATGATATCAACATCAGGAGTTTTGCTTTATCCTCACGAAAGTGGTTTTGTAATGATCAGTTGGCGTTGGGTTAGTTCATGCTTCTCTGGACTGGATTCAGACATATTCCTAGGCTTAGAAACCCTTATATTGACTACCATTCCAAATATCCGTGTAACATGTAGAGCCCTGTTTTATTGTACAAACTCGATTCTTCCTCTAACCCTCCTTTTCACCCATATCCTCCGCGGCAGGATCATTGACCGATGGCGTCGGGCGGTCAGTCTCCTTGGGCTCCTTGTAGTGTCGCATCATCTCCTGAGGGAGATAGACATAGAACGAGGGCACAATTATTTCGACTGCCTTGATGAACCGCAGTCCAGCATCTAGCTCGCAGATGGTCGCTGTAGTCTTCATTCCTGGTACCATCTTTGTCAAAAGTGAGTCGTCAAAGAAGAGCGTCATGGTATCCTCCTCGATAGGCCATTCAAGGGAGGGAGTCTCCCAATCGTCTTGGATAGTGGCTTGCTTGAAGGTGGCTTTACCAACAGCAACATGTTGCGCTGTGCTGTCTCCAATAACCAAGGACTTGACACGCTTGACAATGTCCTCGCTTGGACGGAAGATCTGGACAAGTTCGAGGGTGCAGGTGAACTCACGGGTCACGCTGGGCTTCTTGGTGGTCAAGTTCTCAAACAGCTCCGGTTCGTCCATGAGAGCAAAAGCCGTGAAGAAGACAGACGTAGGATCAAACCCCTCAGGACGTTTGAATCGCTGGAACGACCAAGACTCGTCAGCGGGATCCTCGCAAAAGAGCTCTGCAGCTGCCAGATTGAACTGGCCAGGCAGTGAAGCATAAAGCTGTCGGATCATGGGCCACTCTTCACTCGCAGTCTTACAGACCGCCAAAGCTGCCTTTACATCGTCCTCATATTCTGGACAAACGTCGTGCTGGAGTACGTATCGTAGAAAGTTCTCCACGGTGTTGATGCCCTCCATCATTCTCTTGTGGTCAAAGGACGTGAGGTGCACGAGGGATCCAGAGAAGAAACCAGCAGCAACGCCGGCAAAGTCGACCGACCAGTTATCATCGTCGCCATTGTAGAACCTGTCGCCAGCTGCAGTGGTGCCCCAGATTACATCTCTCGCAGTCGCCTCCCGACGCTCAGCAGGGGTGAGATCCTTCAGTTCCTGCTGGCTCAGACCACCAAAGGCTCCAGGGCTGCAGTCGACGCCGCCGAGGAATAGATAGTCGTCAAAGTAAAGGGTTCTTTCACCTTGAAGACGACGGCGAGAGCGGAAACGCTGGATGCAAGATTGCATGCGCCTGGAAATGTCAGCACTTGTAATGTTCGCAGATGATCCTGGTCATACTCTGCGAATGGAACATCTCTAAGAAAGGTAAGCATATGATTGAGAAACAGTGGGTGAGCTCGCAGTGGCTTACGGTGAATAGATCTCGCTCTTTTCTTCCTTCGCCTCGTCAGGGGTCATGGGCGGATCCGCAAAGTACTCTAAGCCTGCGTCAGCTTATGCTCTATTTCAAGTCGCCAAGATGAGTCGAGTCGTGTTGGATCATACCTTCGAAACCAGATCCTCGGTTCTTGGGTAGGGCGGTAGGGCCGCGGTGGGCGAGTGTCTTTGGGCGCTTCCTCGCCTTTCCCGGCCTCGCGATCCCTTGGAGAGATGCGGGCAGTTCAAGAGGCTGCGTCATCTTGAGGTGAGCGCGACGAGGCGATTAAAGTTGGTGTTGAGAGGAAACAGAAGCACCGAGGTGCGATGAAATATTTACTCTTTGCCTGATTCACTGACAAGATGAAGAGGGGCGAAGAGGTTCGAGAGAAACTGGCAGATGTAAGAATAATCAACTGAAGGCACTTGCTTTCGCTGGCAAAGGAGTATCGACCTTCATCGGCAACTGGCAGCAGCTGGCAGCCGTTGTTTGCCAAAGTACCAATGGCTAATCCACCAAAACAAAACATGAACGGTAAGCTACTTCCTGCCTGCATGCTGCCATCAAATCTCGAAGATAATTGCGAGTTGCAGCAATCATCTGCAACCTGCCTTGTAATAGCCTTGGTGGATTCAACAGAGGCATCTCAATACTACAAACGATCTAAAGGACCAGGGAAGAACACCTGAATATATGGCTGTATTAAGAAAGGTCTACAATGAATTGTCCATGGCCACCTTGTGTTACGTCTTGAGATTTAAGCCTCAACAGCCTCTATAATAATACATACCTACCTATCCCATAACTCGATACTTGCTCACCACATTGCTTGATGTCTTGGATATGCGATATTTCAATATAAACTAGGCCCGGGCATATAAGATGAATCTCAGCACGTAGCCTTCACTTAATGCTGAGCTCAAAGTAAGGCTGATTCTCGTGATAGCTTCCATGCTAGTGTAGGCTGTAAGCTAGAGGTATGCTCTGCCATCACACCAAGAAAAGACACCAGCCAATACGGGCCGGCCCATCCCGGTCAGGAAAGGGTGTAATGAGCTCCATTGGAGGCTGGCGGGATTGTGCTTCCGTGAGAGAAAATGGTACAGCTTCGTGGTTTGATTCGTTGTAAAGCCTGACCACTGGCTGTAGGTCAGTTGACAAAGGCCACGGGCGGTTTGGCGTTTGGGCTAAGCTGAGCGGGAAGCCGACGGTGTGCGATAGCTAATGTGAGACTGTAAAATAGACTGTGAGTTGTACGACTTTTGTGTTGAAAAGGACTGGATGTTTGTGCTGTAAATGTTTGGTCTAGGTTGGATCATGAGTGCATGGGACTCTATTTGGAGATTTGGCTGTTACAAGTTTGCCCCAGATTCACGAATAGCGCAACGACTGTGCATTGCTCCGTGTTTGTGTCGGTATCTCAGACCTGCGAGTTTGTATGATTGTGAATGGGTCATATTGCGAGAGGCACTAGATGACGAATGTCTTGTCATTCTCATCAAACTCCCTGGTCAGCACAAGTCATGTAGTTCAGAGCCAAGCTAGGATCGACTTCACCGACGCTTGGATGCTCTGCCAAACACCAACAAACAAACAGCATTACGTTCCTTGCATGCCTTGGTTATCGTATAACAGTCCCTCGCTGCTGGGTCTGATGATACTATCGAGGCGACGTGTAGCCAACCAAGGCAGGACTTGTACATACGGTGAGACAGACCATGCGCATCTGGGAAGTCACCGAAGTTGCAGAATGCCAGTCTGCCCAGCGTCAGTCCTACCTAGACAGCCCCCCTGGCAGGCTAGAGGCCCTGACATCCGGTTGTGGCTCAGCGGTTGCCGCAGCTTGAGGCAGAGCGCCTGAGCTCGCTGTTGATTTGATCTCAGATATTGCCGCTGGCTGCAAACGCCAAGGGTTATATGCAAAGGGGGGCTGTTCTTGGCCATGCGATTCACAGAAGTACCGCCTCCATGACTGGCTGTGCGAGGTAAAGCTGGTCTCCTATTCATTGAGGTTCTCGTGGAGCTGAGCTGAGCCGAGCCGAGTGCCTAGCCACAATCTCCCCTCTTTCGTGATTCACTCACTACTACCTAGGTACCAAGGTCGTCATGGAATGTTTGTTGTATAAACACCAGCCAGGCTCCCTCAGAGTCTAATAACCGCCTTTCAATTCCCATGAAACTACATCCCGCCTGCCGCAGTTTGAGGAATATTATTTGTTAGTTTTGCGCTGTCATCCTCTAATTTCCCACTTGGCTCCGTTACATCCGCCACCATAAAGAAGAAGAAACCCAATTGGCAAACATCAGTCGAGTCAAAATTGTGCATACGGAGTAGACAGGCGAAAATTGCCACTCGGATCCTCTCCATTAACCGACCGACGCCTCTGAACAAACCCAAAACTTGGTTTCCTTGACGTGTCGCACGTTGACCAAGATAGTCAAGACTGGGGTTAATCCTACGCTGATCAGTTTGTTTTCGCCTTGGTTTGGGCTTGCTGAACCCCTGAATTCCAGCTGCAACTGGTTAACCTTTTTTTCTTTATTTATCGTGGGATACAGAGAAAGAGTCAGCGTCAGCGGCCAAACTTTGACTCTATTTATTTTCTCCTCCTCCTTGGATCTCACTCAACTTGACGCTGTCTTCTCTCTCCACTCAAGAAAAAAAAAAAAAAAAACCACGCTTCGCTTCGCCTTGCGCTGAGCTGAGCTGAGCGGACTGAGCCACGCCCTTGATCCATCGCTCCAGCCTTCAGCCATCAAGCTTCAGTTCAACAACAGCGCATCTCTCTCCACCGCCGGTTCACCGCTATCAGCTATTTACAGCGCTTAAAGCCTCCTTCGTCTGTCGCTTCTGGCTCTTTTCCCCCGGAATTGACTCGTCTCCGGTTCATCTTTGCTCTTCTGCGTTGTTGCTGTTCCACCGATTACCGGCCTGCGCCCACCGCCACACTGCCACTCCCAAAATCATGATGGGATCCAAGGAGATGCCTAATCGCAAAGAGCTTCGCGATTACAACTACGCTGTCGCCGGCCAGTAAGTACATGTGCTCTTTTCGCATTGCTCTTGCGCTTCTTGTCGACGGTTTTGGTGTCCTATTCTTTATCCTCCCTTGATAGCGCTTCCATCATTCTTGGCAATGGATATCGGCGTCACAAAGCCTCGTTTCCCCGCGCTCTACACAATGCTAACACGTCTGCTTCAGTGCCGGCACACTCTGCACTCCCGATGGCGAACTCTTCATCAAACCTTGTACCCAATCCGAGATTGACTTTTATCAATCCGCCAACCGAAGACACCCCGACTTTGCCGACATTATGCCCTTGTTCATGGGGTCACTCATGTTGACGGATCCCGCCGAATCGACAATAGACGAAGCCGTTGCCGGTGTTATTTCTCAAACCGGAGATCTCAAGACCTCAAAAGAGGATATCGTTGCCTCAGTCGCGGAGCAGGTTGCGGAACAGGTCGCTCAGGCTGCGGCACAACCGGCAAAAGACGATGTGATTGGCATCTGGACACCGGCAAAAGACAACAAGATCAAGACCGACAAGGCGGTTGTGCTGGATAATGCTACATTTGGCTTCAAGAATCCCAACATTTTGGACGTAAAGCTTGGTGTCAGGTTGTGGGCCGACGATGCTCCTCAACAAAAGAAACAGCGTTTTGATAAGATCTCAGCCGAGACAACACACGGTAGTTTGGGGTTCCGGATAGCGGGTATGCGAGTGTACCGTGGCTCGGAGGATGCTTCTGAATTGGATGAGGAGGACTACAAGATCTACGACAAGGACTATGGCCGAATGACAGTCACAGAGGAGAATGTTGTTGACGAGTTCCGAAAGTTTATCTTCAACAAGAATGCCGGCATCGACCAAGATCTCGGAAAAGCTGTTTGCGCAGCCTTTGTTAGAGACTTGCAAAGGGTCGAAGAGGTGCTCTCACGCCATGAGAGCCGAATGTACTCTTCCTCACTACTGTTCATCTTTGAAGGCGACGGACAGGCTCTTCGCAGTGCTATCGAGGAGAATAACGCACTCGTTGACGCGGAGGCGGGTATCGGTCAGGCGGCTCGAACTACCAAGAGAGTTGATAGCGGCATCGCTCTGGACGATGAAGACGAGCTGGATGATGACTCGGACCTCGAGGCCTCCCTGCCGCAAATCTACTCACTCAAGCTCATCGACTTTGCCCACGCCGAATGGACGCCCGGCAAAGGTCCCGACGAGAACTCCCTAACTGGCGTACGGAGTCTACGACGCATCTTTGAAGAGATGTCGTAAATCACGAAACAAGGACATTGACGCCTTTTGATGATCATGACAACAACAAAAAAACATTGCGATTTGTTTACATTTCCCCACCAGAAGGGGGAAACGGCCCAAAACAAGGAAAGCATTTGCTTAGATGGACGGAATGGCCGGAAATCTCGATACCCATGTGCTAAGGATCGAAAGGAACATGTAGAACAAGGCTGCGCTCTTAGCGAAGAACAACTGGCGCACGGTGTCCGCGAGGATGACGATTTATTTTTCGGTGGTCAAATGTTTTTGTGCCTGGAGATTTCTAGATCTCTGGCCAAGGAAATGGCGTTTTGGATAGGTTTGGGTTGTGGATTGTAAGATACAACAGGATATATACTAGTTAGAGAGACCATGGTGCCAAGGTACAAGATGCCCGCGCAGAAGCAGGCTATACGGCCTGGATTCTGCTCTGAATGGAATTCTGTTCCTTGTTGATCTGAAAAGACCCGAGTGAATTATACAGAAATAAAATTACCCCGAGGTTGCAGGTCTTGCACAAGAGATATCCAGATTGGATCCAAGCCATCACCACCAAGAACCTACTACATTAAGTGCGTAACCCTTGTGGAATCTTTGGTGTAAAATATCATTTGATCCCAAGATTTGACAGAAACATCCTGTTTATATAAATTGAAGTCTAGAATATTCATCTGTCATGCCCCAGCTTTTAGCCCGCACAAGGCACCCTTGCATGGATGTGAGCTTCTGGAAAGCTTCCAAGCCCCACGCACAGACGGGCCGAGCTTCCATCATCGCATCGCAAAGACCGACACTTTCTTTCATACAAAAAGTCGATGTAGCCGACCATGTCAATTCCAGGCCTGGGCCAGATTCCCACACAGGTGAGTGCCTATGGGCACTACTCTATTGCACCCAAGAGCCCAGCTGACTAACTTCTCTCCAAAGCCCACCGCCTCGTCCACCCGCGTCGTCGCCCTCCGTCCCGCCTGCGAATGGCGCTTCCAAGTCTCCCATGGCACCTCCGTGATCGTCAAGCTGCTCTCCGGCACAGCCGAGAAGGACGGCGTCGAGCTGGGCCCTAAGAATGCCTACTGCTTCTCCGGCGTCAAGTCCAAGATCCTGACGTGGCACGGCTGCGAGCTCGAGATCGACGGCAGCTGTGATCACGACTCGGTCGCCGAGTTTGCGAACCCCGTCGACAACCCAGCCAACGCGCACCTGAACCTCCATGGACAGCTCAACGATATGCGCCAGAAGGCGGCGAGAGACGGAAGAGAGGGCCCGAGGGTGCTCATCACGGGGCCGGCGGACGTGGGCAAGACTACACTGGCGAGGACTTTGACGAGCTATGCGACGAGACAGGGCTACCAGCCATTGGTCGTGAACGCAAACCCCAAGGAAGGGCTGCTAAGTCTACCTGGAACACTGAGTGCTAGTGTGCTGGCGACTGTCATGGACCCCGAGGCGGTGGACGGCTGGGGCAGCACTCCGACCAGCGGTCCAAGCAGCGTGCCTGTGAAACTGCCTCTGGTGTTTTACTACGGACGAGCGTCGCCAGACGAGGACCCAGACTTCTACCGCGAACTGACGAGTAAGCTGGCGGGCAGCGTGAGTGCGCGCCTGAGCGAGGACGAGGACGTCAAGAGCTCGGGTGTCATCATTGACGGCATGGGGCTTCCTGAGCAGAGCAAAGATGGGTTTGATCTTGTTGCACACATCGTCGATGAGTTTTCCGGTGCGTCATCTATGCAACTTCAGCCGAGTATCCAGTGCTAACGGGGACACAGTCAATGTTATCATTGTGATAGGCTCTACCAACATCAGTTCCGAGCTATCTAGGAAATTTGGCAACGAGCGAACCAGCTTAGGCGAGCCCATTAGTGTTGTGCCTATGGACAAATCCGACGGTGTAGTCATTCGAGACGAAGTGTTTCTGCAGCACGCGCGAGAGGCAGCCATCAAGGAGTACTTTTTTGGCGACTCACGACGGACTTTGAGTCCCCTTATTCAACAAGTCGACTTTGACAATGTCATCGTGTATCACACATCAGACGGTACGTAAATCCCCCCATGTGTAAATGTAGCACCACTAACATGATCCCTAGAACATTCTTACAATAACCAGGGCGTTACTCGGGAAGAACCGTCTACGCCAATGCAGCACTGGACGCTTGCCATCATGCACGCAACGCCCAAGGAGTCGCCCGATACAGTCCGCGCTGCGAGCGTCATGGGCTTCCTGTACGTCTCGGACGTGGATGAGGAGCGCCGCAAGATTAAGCTGCTCTCGCCTGTGAGCGGGCGGTTGGGCGATCAGCCGCTCGTGTGGGGGAAGTGGCCGGAGCCGTACATCAACCTCCTCGGATGAGACAAGGTTTCTGTTCTCTGGCGTGGAGAAAAGCTAGTCTTAGAAAGGTAGACAAGCATATGTGTCTGTTCTCGAGCATCTTCACAAGAAGCTCAACGTTTGGGTTGTATCATCTCATTTTCTGGTGCGTAGGGCAGCAGCATACTAGATGCTTTGATCAACGTTAAACCTCTGAAAGATTATGAGTATGCTATGCTGCAACTATTCACAAAAGCGTGCCTTTGTATTGAGTGGCCTGTTCGATCGAGTATCAAGCGACGAGGTGGACGGGCTTACAGGTATTGGACACGGAGCTTTTTTACCTTGTGGTGATATACAGGGAAAGTCTACTCTGGACAGCCTGTTCAAGTAATCATTGTACTCGTGCCGCATAAGTTTACTTGGCGTTTAATACATCTTAGCAATATGCTGAGCGGCTCCGTAAACCGGCAACACTTGTTACTTTTGCGGCAGCCTCAGTGACAGAAGCATATCCGTACCACTCATATCCAAGCCTACGTCTCTCGGCTGGAAGCCCTACAGTATCCGGTGTCCCTCAATCTCGCAGTCTTGCGATGTCAAAACAACTGATCCCTAATTAAGCCGAGATTGTCCGCCAACTGCCTTGCTATACGGTACAGTTCTCATGGTTTGATGCATACGCGATATTAACTCTCGTGCGAGTACCCCGCATCGTTGGGGGTGTATGTGACGCTTGTACATGGCCAAGACTGTGGATGAGACGCTATACGGAGTTTGTAGGGAGGGTGAATTGGTGAGTTATCGTTTCCTGGTGATGGTGTGATGCTTGTGAGATAGTGTGAGCTTGATATGAAAGCACCGGAGATACGAGCCGTATGATTCGATCAGCGAGGTTCTCGAGGCTGTGGGAACTTGAACATAGTTCATGGAAGTTTGCGTTTAACTTGTTCCCCGCGCTTTGAATCTCTGTCTGTGTCTGTCCTAGATCTTGGTAAACCTAAAATTAGCGGTTATATGGAAGATCTGTCCTCTATTCTACATCAATCACCATCCCGTTCGTAGTCCGTCTCGGGCTTCGGCGACGTCCCCTGTATCCCGGTGCACGGCCGGGCCGGAGTCCAGATGACGGCACCGAGACCACCGACAATTGGCTCTTGACGACACTCACACAGTGAACAAGACTTCTTGGCCGTAGATCAATCATATCCCGCCAGTCAAGGTTACGTGGCTGTGTACTGCTTCCTCGGAAGAAGATTCCCGATTCGTGCAAGAACAGTAGAATGGTTAGACTTTGACATACTGCACAAAAGTCAATGATAAGCAGCCCTTGCCCTTAGCTAGAGAAGAGTGACGTCTTGATTGTTTCCATATAAAATCAGGTTATGAACAACTCAAGTCAAGGGTTGGGGTTGTTCCAAGGTGGTTTGAGAGCTGGAAAAAGGATCCAATCCCTGGGCCCAACGCTTAAGCTTAAATCTTAGCGTGTTTCTGAGCCAAGAGCCGCTGAAACCAGACCCAGGGCCAGACCCCGCCACCTGGGAAAGGGCTGGCCAAAAATAGAGGTTGATAGACAGATTTGATGTACCTATGTACAGTGCCTACATGGGAGAACAAAAAAGGTGTGACAAGACACGCAATGCATTCACCTATGCGAGTTCCCTCAAAGAGAATCGGCCAAGCAACCAAACCCGTCTTGTGAATGGCAGGTGATTGAGAAGCGTCTTGGCTGAGGCGAAGCACAACCAATCCAAGATTGCCCTGTATGTCGCTGTATGCCAAGCCCAAGCCATGCCAAGTTCAAACAAGCATTGTCTAATCGAGAGAAAAGCGGCAACAATGTGAGAAGGCGAGGGGAGAATTGTGGGCTGGTGATTGGCTGCTGATACTGGTACATGGGCTAACGCTGTCATGTGGATGTGGGTATCGTTGATTGCGAGCAACCTCTGATGTGATGGGATGTTGAGATGAGGCGGATAAGTCGTCGTCGCTTCGCCTGCTGACGACAGACGCTAAGGGAGGGACAACGGAAGAGGCGGCACAGTTAACCAGGCAGAACCATGTTTGCGTTGCCTTTTGCCGCCAATTTCCATGTTGAGAGTTGCGCTGCCGCGTTTATAGATGAATCAAACGGCTCTACCTCTATGGCAGCCGCAGAGCAACCACAGTTGGATAGGTGCCTGTTATCAGTCGCACAAAGCCAGCTCCCTTCCGTACTGTTACGGCATAGGCGATAAAGCCAAACAAAGCAATGCCGGCTCCGAGGGTCGAGGCAATGATGATGCGACACGCGCCTGGGATCGCTTGGCGGTGCCCCGTGACCTTGGCAGCACAAGCTTTGATTCGTTTGCCTGCCACGAGGTGCCCGCAGCCAATCCAAGGATGATAGTCATGATACAAGGGGATACCTGCGACTCAGTGAGTCTCTATCCGTACAGCACAGCACAGCACAGTCGTCACTATGAATTGCACCAGTGCGGCCGTTCCGGTTCCACCAAACTTAATCTTGACGATCCTCAGATTGACTTGCTTGGCTTGTTGATGGTGGTGAGTTGTTTGAGAAGGTGAATATCGCAGTAGTAGAGAGACTCAATGGCTCCCGTCTGGAGAGGCCTCGTACACTAGGTAGGTATTCTCTTCTAGTTTCCATTTCCAGGGTCATAAAAGATTAGTACGTTACAGCCAGAGATCAACAGGTTAGTACCATGTAGTATCGTGTACAGTGCGAATCAGAATGCGGGGCACTTCTCCACCCGGCACTGCGCTCGTGCAAGTGGGAGTGGAATTGAATTGAACCGAGGAGGAAGCTTCACTTTGATTGATCTTGCCTTGTTTGCATTGGATCCCTCATGGCTCCCGTCCAGTTGCCAGACTTGGATACCTCCAGGGAACTAGCTACCTAGAGACAAACCAAACGGGAGGCTCCCTTTGGCCCCTCCCTTTCTAGAATAAAAGCTGCGTTCCGCTCCAACTTCTTTCCTCGACTCTTCTCTTCTTCTCTACCCAGACATCGTGCTTTATCGCGATCTCTATTCTTTTATTTATCTTACATAGTCACCCAAACTTACCTCAAGCTTTTACCAAGCCCGCTCGCTCTCTTTCTTGGCTGATCTTACAACTAGACCAGCCAACCCCCAACCCATACTCCTAAGCTCACCTCGTCCGCCAGCGACTCGGCCTTCGCTTATACCAACACCCATTCGATGGGAGAAACCGAATCCAAATCCGCGAATGGTGCCCTTCACGCCACTTCCACGTCGGACTCGTCGACCGTCGCCGCTGGCCAGGACGACCAGCCCCCTATAGCGGAACCCCCAGACCTAGCCATAGAGAAGCCGATTCTTCCTCACACGCTCTCTGCCCGCCGCGTCGCCCACGACCTCAAGTCGGACGTTGACGATGGTTTGAGCAGCGAAGAGGCCGCCGCCCGCCTGGTTCGGGATGGCCCTAATTCCATCAAAGGCGCAAAAGGCATTTCCCTGTATGAGATCTTCATCCAGCAGGTTGCCAATGCCCTGACTGTCGTCCTCATCGCCGTGACCGCCCTGTCCTTTGCTATCTCGGACTACGTTGAGGGTGCCGTTGTGGCCGCCGTCATTGTCCTCAACATTGTTGTCGGGTATGTCTTTGCTGCTGCGTCTGCTCACAGCCAATTTGCTGAAGCTGTCGCTTGCTGCTTGCTGCAACTCCCCACATCGTTGCCGCATATTGCTACACCTTTTTTCTGTTCCGTCTCTTGACCCTGCTGCCATACGGTGAAGCCTGTGATTTTGCCATGCGTAAGGCCAGAAGCCCCAAGCACTGAGGCCGAATCCTGTGCCATACCCTGAAGCTGACAGTCCAAGACATGTCTAGCTTTATTGATTTCACACCCTGCTAACATGCCATCCTTCTAGATTGATTCAGGACTACCGCGCTGAGCAGACCATCCAGTCCCTCTATGCTCTGTCCACCCCTAAATGCAAAGTCATCCGAGATGGCCAGAGTGAAACTGTCAAGGCCGAAACACTCGTCAAGGGCGATATAGTTTCTCTCGCAACTGGTGATGTCGTTCCGGCCGATCTGCGTCTGATCCAGGGCATCAACGTTTCTACTGATGAGGCTCTCCTCACTGGTGAATCTATTTCCATCAGCAAGAAGCCAGATGCCGTCTTTACGGACCCCGAGATGCCGATTGGCGACCGCACCAATCTGGCCTACTCTGGAAGCTCCATCACCCGCGGTCGTGCCACTGGCATTGTTATCGCTACTGGTATGGAGACTGAAGTCGGACAAATTGCCGAACTCTTGCGCAAGACCAAAGTAGACGACTCCGAAAGGGGTACTGTCGGTCGCCAAGCGTTCAAGTTCTACCAGTTCTGCCGCAGAATCCTTGGTCTTGAGGGGACACCTCTGCAAGTCACCCTTAGCAAGTTTGCCCTGCTGCTGTTTGGTTTGGCCATTCTCCTCGCCGTCATTGTCTTTTCCGTCAGCCTGTGGGACATCAGCGATGAAGTCCTCCTCTACGGAATCTGCGTTGGAGTAGCCGTTATTCCCGAGTCTCTTCTTGCAGTCTTGACCGTTACAATGGCTGTCGCAACCAAGGCGATGGTCCGCGGTAATGTCATCGTTCGTCAGATGCCTTCCTTGGAGGCTGTTGGTGGTGTTACCAACATCTGCTCCGACAAGACTGGTACTCTGACTCAAGGACGAATGATCACTCGAAAGGTTTGGCTCCGTGGCGACCTATCCGGTTCGGTTGAAGGCACCGCCAACCCTTACGACCCCTACAGCGGTACCGTCCAGTGGTCTGCTGATCTAGCCGGAAGCTTCCTGAACACGTTCCTCAAGGTTCTGACCCTCTGCAACAATGCCACCGTCACCGATGGCAAGAAGGAGCCCGAGACGGACTCTAGCAGTGTCATTACATCTGAAGATGCTGACTGGAAGGCCATCGGTGAGCCTACCGAAATCGCTCTCAAAGTCTTCGCCATGAGGTTCGGCCGCACTGTTTCTGGGGGTGACACCCTGGTGGCCGAGCACCCCTTCGACTCGTCCTGCAAGCTCATGAGTGTTGTGTACGGCAACGAGGTTGAGCAGAGTCGACACGTCTATACCAAAGGCGCCGTTGAAGTTCTCCTCACCAAGCTCAACGAGACGGATGAATTCAAGAAGGAGATTCTCGTCAAAGCTGAAGAACTCGCTGGCCAAGGTCTGCGAGTGCTCTGCATTGCGACTAAGCCTATGACTGGAGATGTACAGGACTGCCACGACCGTGCCAAGGTTGAGAATGAGCTTCAGTTCGTCGGCTTGGCTGGACTCTATGACCCTCCTCGCCCTGAAACCGCTGGTGCTGTAGCTCAATGTCGCGCCGCTGGTGTTACTGTCCATATGGTTACCGGTGACCATATCAAGACCGCCACGGCCATCGCTTACGAAGTCGGTATTCTTAACAAGGACGCTCCCTTGAAACCCAATACCGTCATGGCAGCGTCCGACTTTGGCGCCCTCAGCGATGCTGAGATCGACTGCCTAGATGAGCTGCCTGTGGTCCTTGCTCGCTGTAGTCCGCTGACCAAGGTCCGCATGATTGAAGCACTCCACCGGCGCAAGGCCTTCTGTATCATGACGGGTGACGGTGTCAACGACTCGCCGGCCCTGAAGAAGGCTGATGTTGGTATTGCCATGGGAGACCGTGGCAGCGACGTCGCCAAGGAGGCCGCAGACATGGTTTTGACTGACGACAACTTTGCCTCTATCGTTACTGGTATCCAAGAAGGCCGACGACTTGCCGACAATATTCAGAAGGTTAGTTATTATGTTCCAATATGGTTGTTAGAGTTGCTAATCGATGCAGTTCCTTTTGCATCTCTTGACTTCCAACCTGGCCCAGGTCGTCCTACTTCTGATTGGTCTTGCCTTTAAAGATGTCAATGGAGTCGCCGTATTCCCACTATCTCCCCTGGAGATTCTCTGGGCCAACCTCATCACTTCATCGCCTTTGGCTCTGGGTCTTGGTCTGGAGGAGGCTTCCCCTGATATCCTCCGCCGACCCCCTCGCAGCCTGCGTTCTGGTGTCTTTACCATTGACTTGGTTCGCGACCAGCTTGTCTATGGATTCTGCTCAGGCAGTCTTTGCCTGGCCGCTTTCATGCTGGTCAACTACGCCTCGTCTGGTGAAGGTTACCACGCCATGGTGGCTGGCTGCAACGAGCACGGGGATAGTGGCTGCGATCTTGTCTACCGTGCCCGCGCTACGACGTTCTCTACGCTGGCCTTCCTGTTGCTGGTGACAGCGTGGGAGGTGAAGCACTTCCACCGCAGTCTGTTTAACATGGACGAGCGCTCTTCTGGCCCCTTTTCTGTGTTCAAGACCATCTACCACAACAAATTCCTCTTTTGGTCTGTGGTTGTCGGCTTTGTCATGATCTTCCCTGTGGTGTACATCCCTTACCTCAACACTGAAGTGTTCAAGCACAAGGGGCTGACTTGGGAGTGGGGCGTTGTGGCTGGTTGCGTGGTGGTATACGTCGGTCTTCTAGAAGTGTGGAAGGCGTTCAAGCGTCGTTTTAAGCTTGGCATTGACACGCATCCTGTGACACAGGGTGAGGTTCAAGTCTAAGCTTAGGTAGGCAATGACAAGACGTGCAGTAGAGGGTGTGAGAGTTGATGGACAGGTTTTTGGGATATGTGCAGGTACTAAGATTGTTCTGCTATTATGCTTATTGCTATTATCCTCTAGTCAATACATCATTTCCTGTCGAAAAAACTGGTATGCGTCGCTGATTACAAAATGTCTATTTGGTTGATGGTCAAAACTTTTCATGGGAGCCCTGGAATCGCTGCACAGTCGCTGATATGCTGTAGAGGCCTAGGGTACTCCGATCGTGATGTGATGGTGCCGGCACCGGGACGGCTCTGAATGGACACGAGCCGATTATGGATAAAGCCATTCGTGAAGGCTGATATTTACTCGTCCTTGGCCTTGTTGATGGGGTTTCCGTCCTTGTCCACCAGCCCCTTCTCGTGCATGACCTTGAGGGCCTCGTGGATGGGATCCAGCTCGGGCATGGGAGCACGGTGAGAGTCCCAGTAGTTGTCAGCCCAGGTAAAGTACTGGCCATAGTTGCAGGTGAAGAACATGTGGTGCAGAGTGTGGTGGGCAGGGCTGTTGATGAACTTTTCGAGCCAGTGGCCGGTGATCATGTCGCCGTCGTGGATGAGGATGGTCCAGATCTGGACGCAGACGAAGAGGAACATGTAGAGGTGCTTCTGCATGGGGCAGATGTAGACAAAGACGCTGTGCGGGTTAGCATTGGGGCCTGGAATGGTTCAAGAGGGCTGACATACTGGTAGGGGAGAGATTGGAGGTAGCCGTCGACAGGGTGGAAAGCAATGGCAGCCCAAGGGGTGGGAACTAGATGCCATGATTAGCCTGGTTTCCAACTAGAGAAGAGAGGGTGCAACTTACTGATCCACTTGTGGTGAGGCTTGTGGACATACTTGTAAACACTGGGATGGTGCTCAAGGCGATGAATCCAGTAGATGCCGATGTCGTTAAAGACCATGTACAGAGCTGTTGACGCGCCCAACCACCACCAGCCGTACTCATCAATGCGCGTGTACAGCAGACTATAACCGCGGACTTCTCCAAGGAAGAAAGGCAGCGTGAGCAGGTCAATAATAGGAATGGCGTAGAAGCTCGACTGGATCTCCTGCTTGATCTGGTTCTTGAGGAAGCGCGGGTGGTACTCGAGACGGCGGTCAAAGACAAAGTAGTAGGACAGGGCGGCCGAGAGCACGTAGATGGCCGCGGCGCCGAAGCCGGCGATGAAAAGGATGGAGGCGCATTGGCGGTAGAGGTCGTCGCGGGCAAGGGAGGAGCCAAAGTTGAGCGAGTACTCGTCGTCGGCGAAGGGTTTGGACGACGAGGCGTAGGCTGTTGAGTTGCTGCCGTATGGTGTTGATGATGTGTGGTGTTGTGGCTGTTGGGGGAACAGGTATGCGTATGCGTGGTCGAAGACGTAGGGGTCGAGGATCTCGAGTATGGCGTCCATCTTGGCGATTGGATGTGGTGCAATTGTCAGGAGAGAAGGTGAAGGGGGAGAGATTGATAAGAGATCTTTTTTTTTCCCTTTCTATGAGATTGATCGCAATCAAGCTTGGCAATTTTTATTAAGCAGCGCAACTTCTCAAAGCAAAGCAAAACAACCCAACTCAACTAATTAATTTCAATGGGAGCGGGCCCGAAAAACCCACAGGGGTCCCACGCCAGAAAGAGGGGCGCCGTCGCTAATTCGCCAAGGCCGTTGTGCCTGGATTCCTGATCTTATCGTGATTGGAGCGAGACAGAGCCAGGGAGAGGGTGTGGCCGATCAATTCTGTCCCGAGAATAGAGAGAAATCCGAATACGAACTAGAGAACGGGAAGTATTATTCGGCTCCAGCCAATGATGCAACACGGAAGCTGGGCTGCCGGATCATGCCATCTTCAACCTCGCGCATGCCTCTGCACTCTTCTTCCAGGCCTCTATCTCCGTCTGTATATCCGATATTGTCCTCGTGGTGCGCGATACGACGCGCCCACGCCTCGTTGTCGATCGGCCATGTCCCCAGCGACGAGAAGCCGTGCTTCTTATACAGCCCGAAGCCCTCCGCCGACGATACGATTAGTGTAGGCGCCTGTGCTGCGTCTGCTTGGTCGGTGACTGATTTCAGCAGCCGTCCGCCGATGCCTCTCCGCTGATACTGGGGGTGAACCATGAGATGCATCACCTCTACAATACCAGAAGAGTCAATTACGTGTGACGTTATCATCGTAACAGAGTAAAAGCATACCAAAATGATCTCTCCCCTCAACAGCCTCTTCTTTACACTCATCCATCTCCTGCCCTCGCGCATTAAACTCCTCCCACAGCTCCTCGAGGTGTTTCTTGACCGTCCATATCTGCGAAGACGTAGGAGGCGGCTGATGGCTCGCGTTCGAGTTCGGCTTGACGACCCTGTAGCGCACGAACCCAGCAACAGCCGGCTTGTTATGCCCCGCCTCCGCCTCCGCATCCTCGGCGACTAGAAAGTGCTGTGTCGGGTTCTGCAGAGCTGCGCGTGTCGCTATCGGGGTTAGATCGCGGGGATGTCTCTCGAAGAAGGCTGCGTAGAATTCGTGGTATTCCTTGAGCGCCTCGTGGTGGATGGCTGCGATGGCGTCGCTGTCGGCCAGCGTGGCGGGGCGAATTGTGATGGGGCTCATTATTGGGTCTGTTACTCTGTAAGTTGTTCTGCAGCTAACTCTCTGACGGCGAGATCTAAATTGGGGCGTTGGAAGCTTTTTGTATCTTGCCACTAGGTGAGGCGGTCGTTGAGAAGGATTTGTATGATTCCTGATAAGGAAGTTGGTGTTTCTCGCTGTGAGTCAGCCGGCGACAATGATAACGTTCCTTTAGATTAGCCCTAGTTTTTATCAAAAGGGTATATATACAATCTATTCTATCTGCCTATAAGACAATGGTAAGCATCTATTTTGTTATGTGGAATAGAGTAGGCTGTTATATTGCGGCAGCTGGTATATTGTCATGTAAGTCAGTGGATAAATGAGTCGCAATAATCAGTCGACTGCATTGTACATGAGATTGATGCCAGAGATACGCAAATGGGGCGACCCTGAGCTCTAAAGCATGTGGACGATGAGCGGGCGCTCAAAAAAGGAGGGATTGGCCTAAACTAGCCTCGCTGTCGGCATAATGTCGATGATAATCATTCGGAGTACCTGATGCGCGACGGTGATAGTCTCTATCGCGGGATTATCACGGCACTAAACTCGGCCGAGAGCCCCGCAAAAAGAACCAGTAACATGGAATTTGGTCTGGAGGTTGTTGTGATGCCCTCTCTGGCAGCAACGGGTGGGCAAGCGACGTCTCAACTTTGAGGGCATCAAGCTGAAGGCTCATGTTATTGCCGACTTTATGGAGCATGATGATTCTTGAAGGCATCTTGCGAAAGACGATCTCTAATGTCCACCTTTGCGGCAATGACTATGAGCAAACATAACATTTACCTAGCTCTCTATACCTTTACAGCACTTTATCTTCTAATTATACTATAGCCTTCTTTACTTTTAGCAGAAGAGTCGAGATTCTTGTTAAAACCCCCTCGCCGGAGCATCCCTTTTGCGAGCGTCACAGTGAGGAACAGTCGAGGAAGAGGTACCATGGCAAAGCAGCACGCTTTCGAGCTTCGGCAGCGCGAAAGTCTCAGAGCCTCAAATAAAGATGCCTCGAAACTAGGGCCCTCTGGCTGAGCAATAAGTGTCTCCATCAGCTTAGTCTTCCGAATCATGAGCTTCGTCTGTCGAGCCATATGCTCCTCCATCAGCTCCGTGGATCGCTTCATGTGCTCTAGGTATGTTTCTTGCAATTTGAGATGCTTTTTGAACCGTGCTAGATGGACTTCTATTTGAGCTAGAGAGGTTTGTACTGGTCGACGTGCGAAATACTGAGGCAATGCACGTGGAAAGCGACGACCGGCGAGAGCTCTGAAGTGAGGCATACTGGAAACAATACGTTGATGATTGTTAACCGTCCATGAAGAGTTGAGGGAATGATCGATAAAGGAGCAATTCCATAAGATATTGAAAGAAGAAAGAAAGGACAGAAGCAATAGACAAACAACTTATGGGCCTTGTGATCATGCATTACTAAATAATTATAGTTTATCAAGGCAGGCAGGTTTATCTGGCATAAAGTATTGGTGTTGTATAGTTCATTTTTATTGTATTAATTATCAAAATTCAGGTTAGGCTTTAAACAATCTATAGAAGTTATGTGTGAGCTGAGTATAGTAATTCAATTGCCTCCCAACTTCTGATATATTGCTTTCTCATATTATATATGGTATACAAATTCTTCGAAGATCTAGCAAGAACTCGAGGTAGACAGGCCTGTCATGCGCTCAGTATACACACTGGGTGGCCCAAGCTCCCTTATGACATCGGCAGCTTAAATTATTAACTGCACAATACAACAACACACAATAGCACACATAAATGATTCACTGCCAATATCTTTGGCCTCGCGCAGAAGTCTACATCAACTGGATTGCAACATGAGACGACAGTCCATATCTCCAAATGATTCAGCAAGATGCCTCCGCCAATGCTGAAGACGATCCGCTCGTTGAAAGACCTGACATTCGAAGCTTGCGCCGCAATCAACACGCACCTGAAAACGTCCTCAGTGGCCAAGAACGATTTCAAACCCTTGATCACTGAACTGAGGCTCCTCGGAGGAACACTATATAGCCTTGAATCTTTGATCCAGGAGTTCTCCGACAATGACACCTCTGCCGACAGCACGCTTGGCATTACGCCCAGCGCTTCTGCCTCTGCCTCTGATAATGAGCCTGAGCCTGAGTGGCCACTGATCGATGGCTGTGAGATACTGGTCACTGCCCTGAAGTCGTTTCATTCGTACGCCACCGTTGACGGCATTAAAGCTGCCCGCTTATCCCTCCTGGATATCCGATCCAAGCTCGCCTTTGTTCTGGGATCCTCAGAGTCGCTCCAGGATACGGCGTTACAGTTCTCTATACTAAAGTCCAACACAATCCCGCAGCTCATGGTCAAGAAGGAAGACGACCCTGACGTTGTTGAGTCTCCAGCACAGGCGCGTTATGATGACGACTATCAAGACCCAACACCCGAAGATGTCTCGGCTTGGTTAACAGTTCTCAATTCTCCCGAGAACGATCGAGAACCCGCCGAGTATAGCAGAGAAACCGCCATAGTACAGTCGCGCAGAATCACAGAGCCAGTCTATCGCGTAGCAGCCATACGATGGCCTGGATATGCCGAGAAATACTGGCAAAAGCTTCGACCCCAAGTCTGCTCCCTCTTTCGGATTCAAAAATCGTACCGTTTTGTGCAGTGGGTTCTGGAGTATGCTCGGGAGACATATCCCCGTACACTCGGCCCGTTGGCCCTATCCCCAAGGCCTCTCCTGGAACTGACTGATGCACTATGCGACGGTTCCGTCTCATCGCTTCATATTGCTGCCGCTCTCGGCTTGCCCAATCTCTGCAGGGACCTTCTGTCGATGGGAGCTGACGTCAACCAGCAAAGTCTCATCGGCACGCCATTGTTTTGCGCTCTCATGGGCAGCAAGGTCCTTATAACCCGTGCAGAGCCAGAGTCGTGGACTTCATTGCTTACGGGCGGTGATTACAGCGTGGATCAGGCGGCAACAGTGCTCTTGCTTGTTGACGCAGGGGCAGATTGCACATATCGATATCATTGGAAGAACGCTACTGAAGAGATATCGTTGGCAGGGCTGGCTTTCTGGGTCGCCATGACGAGTAAGCACGAGGCCGTGTTCACTCGCATTGTGAAAGGGGGAGGCACTCTTGATAATGCATTCAATCAACTCTTACAAAGGGAGACACTGATAAAACGTGGCCTGATTCACAAGGCAAGACTTGCACGCTTACTTACCTACGTCTACGACCTGACATTACTCGACGTTGAAAGAGATGGGTCAGAATACGCTGAACTACAAAGCCTAGTATCCCAGGTCATGAAGCATGCCAATGTCAAACTCGCCCCTTTGGTAGACGGTAAGATTGGGACATTGAGCGACGATGGGTTCATAGAAGCCATCCGAAGCGCCGTCTTGGACTTTAATGCCACGCTTGTCGAACGTCTGACAAAGGATCCCAGATTTGATCCCAATCTACCATACGACACCAACAGACATTCCGGCACAATTCTTCACATGGCCACTGAGGGTGCACAACTCGAGATTATGGACATCCTTATTCGAGCCGGGGCCGATGTGAGAGCAAGAGACTCGAGTGGTCGTACACCACTAATGGTAGTCGAAGACGTCAGCCCACTTGCGAAGCTTATTTGGGATCACTCTGCCCCTACATATGACACAGACAAGGGCGGACGCACGATCTGGCACCTTGCTGCGGCTACAAACGACACAAATATCCTCACATTCCTCTGGGAAAACGATCCTGACAAAGCCCGCAACCTCGAAGCTGTATGCGAGGGCGGACATACTCCATTGAGGGCATCTTTCGCTTACATCAAAACCCTCGAAGCTCTTCCCAAAGGCCACAAAAGCATCGATCCGTCGGCAGCCCGATTCTTGCTGGATAATTGTCAAGGTTATATAAAACCACAAGGCAACGAGCAGCTAGTCCGCTGGGCTATTGAATGGGGAGACCTGAAGCTTGTCAAGAAGATATTCGACCTCATCCCTCAGGCAAACGATGGGTTTCCATCGCTCTTAAGGTCCCTTAACATATCGGCTTCCCCAGAACTCGTTGCTTTAGTGTTGGATAAGTGTCAAGGGCTCCCACGACATTTCTCTGACGGCAAGACAGCGGCAGAGACCACCATAACCAACGTCAAACTTCTGTACCACAGACATGGATTCAGCAAGCCAACTGCTCACCCATCATGCTCCCCGGGCATGACACGAAGCGCTTACATGGAGCTCCTTACGCCCGAGGTCCTCAAATCGCGAGACAGCGAGGGACGTGGTCTCTGGGCACGATTCTGTGACGATGTCTTCCCGATACTCGATGGGCCGGCAGCTGAACATCCCTCGAACCTCTACTTCTTGTCCGGGTTCATCCGCATGGCCATATCGTGTTTGGTCGAGCGAGGGGCCGTCGCTGATTACGAAGAGGAGACCGGGGAGCTGGCTATTACTCGTATGGCTAGAAGCAGTCGACGTCAACCCCCCTGGCAGAGGTCACAGTTCCCCTTCATTGCCGCCCTTTTGGAAGCGTTGTTAGATGACCGATACAATCATGCCCGCTGCCACAGAACAAACGGGAGTGGCCCAGGACAGGAATTCGACTCATTCGACGCTGCTCTCCTTCTCCAGGAAGCAGTCGTACTTCGTCAGACAGGACTCGTTAACTTACTCGTTCAAAGTGGAATTAACGTACACAGGCCTTGGAAAGGCCTCGTGTATAAGACGCCTTTCGAGGTCTTCCTCCGTGATTGGCCCGTGGACGTTGCGATGATTCGACCACTACTCAGCAATACCAAGCCTCAAGATATACTTGCACGACAATGCGAGACCTTTCAGGTTGTCTTATGTTTACTGGACGATGCAACAGCTGTGGAGGTAATTGGCCAACTTATTGAGCGAGGAATGGATGTGAATCATATCCCCGAGACTAGGTAAGTCTGATTCACTGACCAATGCGCTTGGAAATAACGGTTGAATCGTGTGAGTTCTAACGATCAAAAACATAGCTCCGTACAACGCCCAGCGCCACCACGGCCAATGGTGGTGGAAGCGATCCGTGAGGCCAAACCAGAGATAGCAAGCCTGTTAATTGAGCACGGCGCAGATGCCGGCTTGGCGCATTCAAATGGGTACAATGCCTTGATTGCTTCCGCCGAGGCCGGCCAGGTTGTGGTCCTGGAAAAGATCGTCGATAAGGTATCTTCAGATTTCGACTGGCTTTGCGTCTACGAAAAGGGGGGCGATATTTATAACGCACTTCAGTTAGCCGCAGCCGGGGGCCACCGAGACTATGTGGAAGCGCTTCTAGAAGCTACACCATTGGCTATGGAAGTAGACACTGTCACTACACGATATGGCAGGTCACCGGCACATCTGGCCGCCCAAGCCGGATCTTTGGATTGTGTCAAAATCTTGGTCAGGCACGGGGCGAACTTTGAAGTTAAAGATTCGTCTGGTAGGACACCACTCTTTCTGGCTCTTATGAGCGGAAAGCACCAAGTGAGCGAGTATATCAAAGAGAACTTGCTAGACCCCGACCATGGGCTAGATCTTGGTATTCCGCTCCTGGGACCAACACACTCAGACAGTTCTTCCGACAGCGAGATGATCGATGCGCCTCCCAACGACCAACCTCACCATAGACTTAACGGATCTGAACCGAGACAGCTGGGTACGATGATCGCGAACACGATTGAACGTCAACACCTAAACCGCGACTTCTTCTTCAAGTCCCTTCTTGACCATGTTTCGAAGGAAGACGTGGAGTCTGCAATTATGCCCTGTGGGGGCTGCACTCTCCTCAGTTACACAGCGGCGAATGCTCTTATAAGCTCCATGCTGGAACTTTTGGAGTTAGGCTTCAAGGGCTTTGTGGCCGGATGCAACATACATTGGCCTAATGGTTACAACGCCCTTCTCGATGGATGCTTCGACTTGCCAAAGTTGATGGTATACAACATCTTCGATTCACCTGAAAAGGTGTATTCTTTCTTTGAAAAATGCTTGGATGCCTACTTGGAAGAGGGCAGGCTATGGTTTCACCTGCCCATTTCCCCTTTATTCGCCATTTGCCAGAACAGGCATATTAGCAGGATAAAGGTGGAACATCAACATAAGGTGCTTCAGATATTCATCAACCATTTGGCAGCACGTGCTGAAGAATACTGGTAAGTGTCTCCAAAACAATTTCAGCTCTCTTTTCTAACAATGGCAGGGCTTTGATGAGGAAGTCTGGACTTGCCGACGTGTGTGAGCCTTCCATCAATGAGGATACCAAATCGAAGGTCTTGCGTTTTGCTTTGAACATTCCGAGTCAGATTAATGAGGAAGACATGGACTTGGCATATTTTGGAGCATCTGATCGTACAGCTTTACATGGTCTAGTGGAAAGTGTTATGAGAGAACTCCCTGCGGTTGCAGACCGCGAACTATATTGCGACATAGTACGGCTACTCATCAACAACGGTGCTGATGTCAACTCTCGTGATGGGGCGCTCAACACGCCTTTGCACTTGGCCGCCGAGTCTGGCTTTGTGCCCTTGGTCAAGCTACTCCTGCAAGAAGGTGCTGATCCGAATGCTCGCGATGGCGACGGCTTATGTCCCTTGTCTCGAGCGGCCACTAATGGCAATTTTGAGTTGATACACTCATTGCTGGAATACGGCTCCAGCCGTCGAGCCTTCACTGGTATTGAATTTATCTCAAAAGGAGAGGACCAGTTAAATATTCTGCAGGGATTGTTCAAGCTGGGCTTGGATTGTTACGACACTACGCTTTACGGCTCGAGCATCCTGGCATGCATGATAACTTGGTCGAACCAGACCATGTTCTTCGCTTTAAACGGCAACTTTGACTTTCGCCGGCTTATAGAGACGGAACCCTCCCTTGTTCTCAGCATCGGCGTATCCTCCTCCAGCCAGCTCAAAGCTTTGTTGCGACGCCTTCCACAAGAGCACCGCTCTCGTTTCGTGAATCATCATCCGCCATCTCGTCTCAGTTCAGGATACATTGCTATTCGCGAGGGCAAATTGGATGCTTTGGAGATTCTGCTTGATGCTGGGTTTGATATGGAGCATGAATCGCATAGGGGATCCGCCTTGATGTATGCCGGCAGCATTGGTGCTTTCGATTCCTTCAAACTGCTTGTCCGGCGCGGTGCCCGGCTCTCGTATGTCGCTAAGCAGCGCGGCGGAGTGGTTTTCAGATCTGTCGTCGAAGCAACAGAGGCATACCCCAAGTTGATGCAGTGGCTTCTTGTCGATCGGTACTACGAGACCAAATATCTTACCAACAATGACCCGAGTCATTCTGTACCTGAACAACCGTGGTCGGGTCCACGCAAGGCAGCGTATAGGCTGGCTGGCACTGGTGGTCAGTATCCTTGGCGCAGTGAGTCTATGATAGATTACATCCGCCGCGAAGAGAGGCTGCGGAAGAGTCTGAGGGGGAAGATACTACCTGTCACGCTTGTTGAGTAGCTTTGCTTGATGATAGAGCCTTGTTTCTGGATCTATACCTTGTATGATAGTGATAGCGAGGGTTAATGAACTTGTATATCAACATTCCTCTCATTCGCTATTGGGGTCATACTGAATGAAGAAGTTAGATTCCTGACGTACTCTATTTTGTATCAGATCGGTCTTGCCTCTCATGCCGCCCTACATCAATTGAGAGGCATTCCGCGCCAGATAACATAGAGCAAGAAAAAGGGAATATGGGCAGCTGAAGGCACTTTGCTGTCAACGATATGCTGCTGCTGATTATACAAAGACTAAGGTCAAATATAATACAGACTTTATGGATAGATTATGTCTTTTACATACTAGGCTCCTTTATAATATCTGGCTAAGGTCTTGCAATTCTTATTAAATCTTTATAATTTTATAATAACTGTGTGAAGGGACCGCACAAGTAGCTAGGTACTATAGTCCCGTTTCTTCTTCCATTGCACCTGCCCAAGTTCTTCGTGACTAACCGAACCACCACAATTACCTATAACGGCATGCTCTCCCTTTCTTCTCCTATTCCCTCCAATCTTCCAATCTTCCAAT
>JAJJWO010000302.1:60693-81490 GCA_021655895.1 Fusarium sp. NRRL 66739
TCTTCCAATCTTCCAATCTTCCCCCGTCTCCGACAAGTACAAACCTCTCTCACCGAAATCCAAGCCAAGTTAGACACAACTCCTAAACAGACCCAGCAGCTAGACCAGCTCATTCAGCACTCGAAAGATATGAAAGAGCTTGCCATCTACCAGACAAAACTTGACAAGCGTTCTGATACCAGGCTTCAAGACGGCCTACGGCAGTTCAAGGACACAGAGGCTGGCAACAAGACTCGAGAGCTCGCAAACATGCCATGGCACCGCCGTAGGGAAATGGATAACTGATGAATAGGCAAGTAGACTAATAGACAAATGGACGAGTGGACGAATGAATAGAGGGAGTAGAGATAGGAAAAGAAAGGGAGAGCATATGGCTATCGTTGAATTAGCCTAATTTAGGCAAGAACTTGTTAAACAGGTCATAAGCTAAGCTATCTTTAGTGTAAACATACCCTCTATTATCACAAAACTTTGAGGATATTATGGCTCATTTACAAGCATCGCGACATGAACTGGACCAAGCTGAACATGATTATTTTCATTTTACTCAAAACTACGTCATTGAGACTGTAAATTATTGTCGTTACATCATTCCCTAGGCCGTCAATATTACATACAGGTATTCCTACTGCTGAAGATCACGCCAATATCATTACAACAGATAAGCGATCCTCCCATCTCAACGCCAGTACATCATAGCCAATGGCTTCATAATCTCAGCTCCCGTGTACTCAAATTGGCGAAACAATCATCACCACATATTTGACGTTGCTGTCACTATCCTTGATGGGTGTCCAGTGGCTCATCAGCTTGGCTGGTTTCTTGTGTACCGTTTCCATGCTGTCGCCGCTTAATGTCCGTGCCATGTTGGCCCGGCGGGGAATATGGTTTGCAAGTGCCAGATCGAGGGAAACAGATTTGCCGTCGCGAACGACGAGATCTCGGACCGTTGATTTGAACGCCTTTGTAACTGAAGGCAGCGTGGCTTGTTCAGTCATGATGTCAAAGATGTCCTTGCCGATGATGGCCTCAGCTGGCATGCCGAGTTCAAGGGCCTCAAGCATCTCCTTGGAGTAGTACGAGACACAGAGCTTGGGTGGATATTTCATCTCTTGGTCGACGGGCATTGCACCCAAAGATGCTGGGTAGGATGGAACATGCTCGAGAACCATATATCGAGCGTAGGTTGTCATTAGCATTTCGGGCTGATTTGGAAATCTCCTGATGACGCTTCGTGTGCTATATGTCTTGTCCAGTGTCGTCGGTCCGGCTGATGATCGGGGTCTGTCGGTGCTGCGACGAGGGCTTAATGGTGGTGATAGAGGAGGAGGAGGCACCTTCTTGAACGACTTGAAGAACCCTCCCTTTCGTGATATTTTGCTTTGATTGTTCTTAATTCCAAGACCTTCCTCAGGTTCAGCCTCCCCCTGAGATCCGTCGCTGGGTCGGCGGGAGATAGGAATGTCAGTGGCCTTTTCTTCTTCAAGAGCGCCATAGCTTAGGATCTTGAGAACATCATCGGTGCCGTGTATAGAGGATGAGACGTCGATTTGAGCGCCCATGAAGAACTTTGTCTTTCCGGTAGTGTCGATAAGCGGGCAGAGGAAAAGGAGGTTCCAAAAAGGGGTTCCATCTTTGCGAAAGTTGAGCAGCAACTCTATACACTCATCGTTACGCCAGATTGCTGAGCGCATCTTGGCAATCCCCTCACGATCAGTTTGCGGCCCCTGCAAGAAGCGGCAGTTGTGAGCGAGCACCTCAGTTCGCGAGTAGCCCGTTAATTCCTCAAACTCGTTTGAGGCATAGATGATGGGGTTTCCAGATCTTGCGGGATCACTTAGGCAGAATGAGCCCTTGAGTCCGGGGTAGGGGTTTGGTGGTGAGTCGCCCTCTGCGTCAAGTGAGAGGGCTAGGCTGGTACATTGCGATAGCTGCTGCTTCACAAAGTCGGGGAAGATCTCCCTGACTATGCGCTGCTCGACATAGGCTTTGGACTCGAGAAACATGTTTTCCAAACTGGGAATGAGTGAAGTTGTAAGGTGTTTGATATTTGTGTTGAGGGCCTTTGACATGGGCGAAGGCAGGTTGATTGGTGAGGTTGCGGTGATGGAGGTGTATGAGGTTGAGATGACTGATAATTGTATGACTACCTGTTCCAAAGATTGGATATAATCGCGAATCTGTTGTTGTGTTAGTATGTAAACTTGAGGTCATGACTCTCCTTCTTACCTTCATTAGGTAGTCAACATTCTGGCCCAGTCCTCGACTGGCAGCGAATTTCCATAATTGACCGCTGGCAGCGTGATCGCTCATAACCATATCAAACATTTCGCGACCAACAAGATCAGGGATAGGCAGCTCGCCGGAGCCATCGGATTCAGTAAAGGCAATGCTGGATCGTTGACTCCTTGCTGAGGCTATCGAATCAATGCTCCTCAATCTCTCGCCAGACCATTGACCTCCGCCATTGCTGTACATGGCCGCGCGCGGGGTGCCATCGGGATGGTAGTCGGTGTATTGCCTCAAAATATCCTCATTGGTATGCAGCGTGAGGCCCGAGTTGCTGCGCAGGCGATATGACGAGAATTTGGCGCTTTTAGGACGACCTGACCTGGATTTTGGGGGTGATTGAAGGCCTCGCAAGGACGAAGCGACGGAATCTGAGGTGTTTGAGAGAGTCGGTGTAATGGAACGACGCCGCTCGAAATCGGGTATAGAAGGGATGGGAGGAGGGTCGAAAGATCGGAGAGCGTTAACAGTAGGCATTTTGCTTTTGAATAATTGCTGTGCCTCTCCGCGTGGGAGAAGGGTTTTGGTGTCTCAGAAGAGATTGAACTGAATTTGATGCGAAGCGATGCGACAGAGAGCAGCGCAATGCGTCAATAAATATCGATGGTGGGTTGTTTTTGGGCGCCAGAATGGAAGAGAATTAGATACAGGCGCTACAAGTAAGAGAGCGTGTGGAAGAGCAAAAGCAGAGCAGCAGCAGTTGGTTGTTGTTGTTATTGTTGAGAGCGACAGTATCAGAGCAAAGCAATGGAAGCAAGCTTACGAGATGGATGGGTTATGATGTATCAGATGGAAGGAAGGAAAGAAGGAAGGAAGGAAAGAACGGGACTTGAAAGCCAAGACTCGTACGCAGCAGGAGCAGGTGCAGGAAGGAGCAGCCCATGATCGCTTAATACCACCCGACGCTCCTTCTCAGTCAGTGATTTTCGGTCCCGTCCCATCATCAACTGACTCGTTCCCCGAACAGGCAAGCGAAGAGTTCAGCAGGCATGCAATTTAGTGGATCACCTCATGGCCTGCGGGGGCGGGCCAGAGTCGGGTGCGCCGCAGGGCGTTTGAGTGGCTTCAGAGGCCATTTTAGCGCCCCCAGCTTCAGCTTCCATTGCGCTGGGAGACGGGAAGATTGCCCAGCGAGGAACAAGGGCCCGAACAACTAACAGGGCCCTGGGAGCTGAACCCTGGAAACTCTGGCGAAATGCAACCTAACTTAACTTAAAAGCCCACGAGAAATTGATTCCGCTAGGCGACCTTCCTCTTGACTAAGTTGACTCGACTCTCGGACCTTGGGCCTAATGCGCGACTATCACGGCTAGCAAATGGGCGAGCAACCGATCGGTCCAGAGCCCACGGTGGCTACGATCCGGTGGGTTGTTAGTCTCTCCAGAAGAGGAAGAGATGAGGAAGAGGAAGAGGGAAAAAAATTAACATTGTTCGATCCAGCGACAGTTGTGCTAATAGCCAACGTCTTTTCCGATACGAGATGGCAATTGCAATTGCATAGGTGTAAACTCTGCTTCGGCGAGGCGCCGAGAGGTTACGCGTTTCTGGGATGGAGCTGATCAATGCAAACACTTTGGCTAGAGTCAATCAACACGATCGACAAGGGTCTGCTGTCGATGCAATGCGACACTAGGGACCAGACAAGACATGATTCGCGGTGGAGCTCGACAGTCAATTCATATGAAACATCAGAGGTTGCATCAGGACCCTTGGATTAAATGGATATATAAATTACATGATTAGCTGATGCACGGTAGATTCGCTCTTCCATCGCCAACGACGATACGGATACCTGACATGGAGATTGGACACGTCTCGGTTGGCGTCTAGATTTCCATACCTCCCTAGGTACCTAGGTAGGTATATCCTCACAAATGCTGTCCCCAGCCACTGCGACTCTGCGATCGACAAGCCCATCTCTCTTGATTTGACGATGAACGAGCAGAGCCAGATCTGAGCGTAGTCATCACCACAATACGACAACAATTCCAATTTCAATTCCATCTTGAACGTTAATAATATCGGATCGCGATAAATGGCCCCGAATCGTGTCGGCCCGGGACTACTCAGTGCCACACCGTCATGGCAACCACTCATGATCCCTGTACCTTGTACTGACGATACGATGCAGTCTGCCGCTGTCAAGTCTCAAGATTGTATTGTAATACCCGGGGAACGAACAATGTTTGCTTTTGTTCTGTTTGTCACCTGCATCCATATTTCAAAAATAGATGCCCATTTTTCATCCCTCACCCAACAAACCGCATATCCTCACTTTTGACCCTCTCGCAGCCCTACAGCTTGGACCTGATTGCTCGTGCTCTCCTCCATCGCACAGACACACTCGCCTAATGCATCTCGATAGAGCCTCACCTCACTCGGGCCCCGACTAAAAGCACAGATGCGCTTCTATAACCTGAGATGGCTGTCCATGTGTTTAGTATCTGCCCGTTTCCTGATCAAAGCGTTACCAATGTGTCGGGTACTTTCTCATATACTGATAAACCTCATTTCTGCAATATCGACTGATGACGACAGAAAAACGTACAGCTTTCGCTACGCTACGCCATGACACTGCATAAGTCTGCATTAGACCGCTCCGACTCATTCTCGCTTTGCAGAGACTCTTAGTCTTCTGATCCATCTCTAGCACTTGCGCGAGTCGGAATGGCCTGACCAAACACTTGGCTACCTACATTGGACTGTCTTGCGGGGAAGCACCACCACCAAGACCAAGTGTCTGAATCGCTAGATGCTGAAACGCGCCGGCGACGTCTCCCAGAGCCGCTAGAACGTTTGCCGATGGGTATACAGGCTCTGGTCTTGATTGGTTCGAGTCTTTCGAAACGACTTTTGACTTAAAAGTTGGTGGGTAGTTATATCTCTTCTAGACTATTTCTGGCGTGTTAGATACTAGTTTCTCTAAAACTATAATTGTCTACCCGTTGTGAAATATGTAGAGGCAGGTCTGTATGGTTTGAGTGCTCAGGTTTGGCTGTTCAGTGTGAGTTTGTATATAGACACGACAGCCAGCACACCTTACACCAAGTGATACAATAAACCCAATTAAATACAGTAGCCGTACAAGTAACATGCCTAAGTTAAAATTTAGCTAATATCGTGCGAGCTTCTGCATCTGGTGAGTTGACGTCTTGGCCATCGTCAAGTCCACAAGATTGAAGTCACCAGAGATGAGCAACTCCCATGTCAATCGTATAACTCTGGTACAATGATGATAATAGTAATTATTTCCACTTATGGTTCTTTTAAACTAGTATCTTAAGTGTCAAGATTGTTGTTTGATAGATATCGTGCATAGTGTTCATTGTTCTTTTGTACAACTCGGTTTGTCGCGAGGCTGCCTACACCAAACTTCAGATGATTGAAGCCCTTTTATCTCTACTCCTCGCCTATATCTTGCGTTTCTCCAACTCCGAGGGCCAAAGAGGTTGCCTAGAGGCAGTGATTCACTACTCAAACTTTGACTCTCTGCTAAGCATTTCTTCATCTCCTCTCCTCCTTCATCTCCTCTCCTCCTTTCCTTCTTCAGTTCTTTTGATCTTCTTTCCATCTTCAACTTCCTCCTCCTTATCCCACTTCGCCCTCTTTTATCCAACCTTCACATCTACCCTTCTTCTGGATTCGAGTTCATCGTGATCTACCCCAGCTCATCACCATCTTTCCAAATTCTAATTCAAACCTTTCTCCCCCCGTTTGCACTATCTCTTGTGCGCTGGCATCTCTTCAATTCGTTTGTTTCGCAGCGTTTTCATCCATCTCATGCTTGGCGTTTGAACCTTCTAGTAAGTCTAACTTGCCGCTTTACCTACCTCGCGGAACTCTTCTTTATTTCTTCGCCCTGGAACAAGTGAACCTTTGTCTAACAAGTCGCATCAGCCTCTCTCGCTTCACTATGGATATGGTGTCACCGCCCCTGGATGGGCCAAGCCCACCGAAGCCAGGCCCTGGCGTTCCTGTTCCCGAGAGCGCAGTCACTGAGGGACACGAAACCCGTGTCGCTGCTGTCACGACACCTCCTGCGTCGTCTCCAGTGGTGGACACTACTATGGAAGATTCAGATTCTGCTCCTGGTCAGGGGGCTGCTGCCAGAAGCATGCTAGAGCCTGTCATGTCTTGTGTCTGGACACTTGCTACTACTGTTCCACCTAAGGCGCCCATCTTTCATAATGTGGATTCTTACGAACTCAAGGAAGAACCCGAGCGCTTCATGCTTGGCAACTCTAACGTCGAAACTGAGAGACTGGCTACGCACTCTGCACCCCAGCAGAAAGAAGATGAGGAGGGTTCCTTATTCGTCAAGTCTGAGCCAGAGTCTGAGTCAGACGACAGTCTTGGACGCCATGCTATCTCAAACGCTGTCTATGCCGAAGAAGATGATAAGACAGATGCTGAGAGCAGCGAGGACCCAGGTGACGAAAATGATTCAGAATTCGATCCGAGTAATGACTATGACTCGGACGTATCTGAGGATGCCGACACTTCCGACAAGTCTGGCCAGTCTGCTTCTGGTGAAGGGGCGTCGCCAGATCTTACTTCTATCTTGCAACAACTCAAGAGCAAAAGAAACAAGCTCATTATCAAGTCTGAAGAGTCTGGCTTGAACGAAGAAGAACAGATGGAGTTGGACAAGACCGAAGACCTTGTCGGCAAAATACAGATTCGACTAACTCAGGGTTCAAACATCAAAACTGCAAAGACCAAGAAAAGTGCTCCGAAGAAGCCACGCCGAAAGGCCATCAGGAATGTTCGAGAGTACTTTGCTCGAAAGCATGAAGAAGAAGACGAAAAAGAAGCAGAAAGGAAAGACAAGAAGCGCGGGCAAGACGAGCAGGGCGGTGTTCCAAAAAAGGCAAAGACGACAGGCAGGCAATACTTGCATGGCGCTGCTGAGAAGAAAGCCATTCAGCTCAGAGGAAGAATCTTTCACGGCTTGAATGACGTTGGGGAAAGCATTGAAGCAGGCAGTATACCCACGATGGCCAGCTTTCAAGCAACCACCAAAAAGGACCAGTGGGAGCAACTCAAGAAGAGCATTCCCGAAGGCTGCGACACCCGACGAATTCGAACACAGAAGAAGGATCTTTGTGAAGCCACAAAGATGTTCGGTCGTGGAAAGATCAAGGCGAAGGACAATACCTGGTTGATGGAAGGCATGAACTTTCCCCTTCTCAACTACCAGCTCGCGGCTGTAGGTTGGATGATGGAGAGAGAGAATGGGCGCACTGCCCCATATGGTGGTATCCTGGCCGATGCTCCAGGTCTGGGTAAGACAGTCATCAGCCTTGCTACTATCATTGGAAACCCTCCATATGGAAAGGACGACGAGATGTTCTGCAAAGGTACGCTGGTCGTGGTTCCAAACCAAGACATTGCCAACCAGTGGTTTGAAGAGGTCAAGAAGCATTGCAAAGAACCTGTTGCCACATGGGTAGTAGTCTACTCCAAGGGTCAGAGATTGACTCTGGGACAGTTGATGGGCCAATGGGTAGTGTGAGTCAAGAAGATAAATCAACACTTATAACGAAGCTAACAGTATACAGCATCACTACCTACCACCAGATCATGTCGCAGCTTCCTAATGCAAAGGAAATCCAAAAGATCAAGGATAAATACGGTTCTGACGCAGATGGTTTCACACAAGCCTTGAACGGACTCTCGGGCGAACTCTTCCAGATCAATTGGTACAGGGTCATATTGGACGAAGCCCACCAGATCAAGAACCACACGACTCGTGGTAAGTGCACCATGAAACTTCCGGCTCACTCAGTTAACGTATATATAGTCGCTCTTGCTTGTTGGCACCTGACTTCGAAGTATCGTTGGACTCTGACTGGTACTCCGCTGTCGAACAAGCTAGAGGGTGAGTTTTGATGGCAGCAGTATTCCAAGTACCTGAATACTGACTTCCCAGAAATCTTCCCCTACCTCAAGTTCATGGGCTGCAACTTCACTCAAAACATGCACGATTTCGTCGACACCTACATTGGCAATGTAAGCATCACCCTTAGCCGCTTGGATCGATCGCTGTTAACTTGGCCTAGGAATCTAACAACGATAACCTGGAAACACTCATTTCCATGATCATGATGCGACGGTACTTTTGCAGACCCATGGAGTTGGAGGTGTAGCTAATGGCATTCAGAACGAACAAAGACACTTTCCTGGGTCGTCGGATCCTGCTGCTCCCTCCCACCCATTCGCATGACATCAAGGTGTCACTTTCAAAGAAGGAGGAGGTCATCTATGAGTAAGTGACTCACAATAATACATTGACAGGTATTCGCTGATATCTTAACGCAGAGCTATTCATCTTTACTATGAACGGGTCATTCGAACTCTGCGACGTAAACTGGATGAGGGCCTTGGCGGCGAAAACCTCGCCCTGGTCATTGAGAGAACACGACTGGCTCGACAAACCCGGCTGCGTCAACTCACGTCTCACCCGTTCACCATCGAGAAGGTCATTCAAGAGAGACTTCGCGAGGATGACATTTTGGAGATTAGGCGTGGGCACAAGTCCCTAGGCGTTATTCCCATCATAGACAGTCTCAGGGAGGGAGACGAGATGTCCAATGGGCTTTCCAAGTTCACCGCTGGATTGGAAATTGTCGAAGCAATGAAGGACGATGCATTCGGTGGACATTTCGACATGGAGATCCTTCTCAAGTGGGCTCAGAACGAGGCGGAGATTCGAGGCATTCCTTGCGGCCTTTGTGGCAAAGTAACTCCGCCAGTGAAGCCGATGCACTCATCGAACGTAAGTGTATCCCTTCAACCATTCTTCGATATATTCAAGTATCTAACTATTGCCAGTGTGAACATGTCTTTTGCGAGAAATGTCTCATGAAGGCAGTCACTGGTGGCAAGATGAAGTCGAACACGGTAAAGCAGGTACAGGTAAGAATACACGGATCAAAACATGATGAAAGAATTAACCAAATTGCCAAATAGTGCCCGGTAGATAAATGCAGTCAGATTCTGGGTGTTGGCAACGACATTGAAACCCTGGTAACCATCCAAGAGGACGCAAAGCTAGACGGAACTTTCAAAGAGCCTGGGCGCGACGCAAACAACGCCCGTCTCAACCGCAAGCCCCAAGAGAACGGTTTCTTTCTTGCATCTTGTCGCTCTACTGAGGTTTCAATCCCTCCGAGCTCAAAGCTGACTGCCACGATGGCTGTCTTAATGCAATGGCTCCAGACAGCACCTGACGACAAGATAGTTGGTAAGTATACACCTGTCTCGGAAATCTCGTGAAGAAGCTTACACCTTCCAGTTTTTACGCAGTTCATCATGACCGGAAAGGTCTTGGGCCGCATGCTCGAAAAGGCCGGGATCAAGTTCCTATACTACTACGGCAGTGGCTTCAGCCAGGGGCAACGTGAGAGAGCGATCAACAGATTCAAAGCTGATTGCAGCTGTAAGGTCTTGGTATGTTTGCCTCTTGATTTATATTACGGAAATATATAATCTAACCTGTATAAAGATTGCTGGCTTGGGATGCGGAGCGCAGGCACTGAACTTGACTGTTGCCAACCGAGTCATCATTGTCGAGCCCTGGTGGAACAAGACCAGAGAACAACAGGCATTCGGCCGAGTCCACCGCATTGGCCAGACCAAAGACTGTTATCTTGTGAGGATCATGACGCAGAAGTACATGGACAGTCGCATTTCGGAGCTGCAACATCAGAAAGCAGAGATCATCGACAGAGCTCTTCAGGATGATGGACACATTCCCAACATCCTCAGTGACATGCAGCTCCAGGCCCTATTCGATCCTCAGCAAAGCCAGATGGACACGAATAAGCTGAAGAATCAACTCAGGGAGGCACAGGAGGTCCAGCAGGCTGAGCTGGAAGCCGACGAGCTGGACAACGATGGCGAGGATTAAGCTTGTTCAGTCGAGCTGAAACGGTCCCATCCGAAGGACTGAACATACGGAGGCGTTGATTTGTTTTCTGGTGTTTTCATCTGGCATTTATTGCCATTTACTGGGTCGCGACTCGGTTACAGAGGCGGAATTGCTGATATTTCTTGGGACAAAAGCGGCACACGAAAGATGGTATGGCGATTTACAGTGTGAGATTTGAGCCACTTATCAACAGACAGAGGACAGAGGTTGAGATTTCCTCGAGATAACTTTACACCAGATTCCCCAGATACCAGATTGACAATATATTTTTGGGCTTTATGTTATATGTTCCGAAATGTATGATCGTAGAACTCGTGTCGTCTTGATGAGAGCTACCCTGCATCGTTGACATGTTCCTGGATGAATTTTAAACAGTCACGAAAAGTCGTTTGGCACTTAGTTTAAAATTGACTTGGTCAGATGAATATTATCGGTATAACTTTAATCCAGTAGAAATAAACTCAACTATCTGCAATGAGTATGTCGAGGACGTGGAATTGAGAGCGCCTTGTGGTGAAACTGTGATGGGTAGTGCCAAAATTGAAGTTGTCACTTACGGGCCTCGCGCTCAGCTGACCTTCCACTTATTCTAGAGTGTGATATACTTTGACGCAGGTTATTAACGCGAGTCATGGAGTAAAATAAATGCGATAGTGGTTATAGAGGTCTCGAGTTGCTGGCGATGTTTATAGCTTATATGATATAGAGAGGTTGTGACTAATCCGAGTCAGAATCAGAGTTCTCTGTGGTTCAGTCGACGAGTGATCCATCAATCAGATTCCACATCTTAATTATTTTGCGTGCATAGTCAGTATCGAGAATGAGGGTTACGTGTATACTCTACCCCTAACAGATAAGCTGGACTTTGTAGCTGCTGTCTTTCTGGATTCAATGACAAAATTTACGGAACATTCTGATTATGTTCATCTTCCATGGTGTTCAGGCAAAACTAAAGTTTGAAGGGCATGTCTTGGACATCTCCTACACTACACTGTCTTGTCGCTTCCAATCTCGCCATGACCACATGCTCTACTTCAAAGGTGGTAGCTTGCCCCAATCTTTTAAGAAGCGCCGAGAGCGCAGAGAAAAGAAGCAGCAGTCTCAGCTTCAAGCGGATGGCTGACTATGAAATGTCAGAGGCCCCCGACACTATTCCTGGACCTGAAGGTCGACGAGAAAAGCCCGTGCAATGCTTGAGGGACCAAGTCAAGATGGAAGACATTGAATGGACTGATGATGCCAAGAAGTCGGATGGCAGCATTGTCTGGTATACTCTCAACAACTCGGGCATAAAGAAGTTGATGTCAGATTGTTAAGAAGCCCGATGGCAGCTACGATAACGTCCTCCGCCGATTTGATTGGCACACCACTCTCAAACTCCCTGCGAGATTTGATTTCACCTCTTCTCCTCATGTGGCCGGCGTATGGTATTGACTGGCCTCCGGGTGCCATCATCGGTGCCATCGGATACATCCCAGGTCTTTACGACGAAGCCTGCGACCCCGAGAAAGAGAACAACTCTATTAGGGACAACCTTACCAAGGGTATATTCCACCCTACCTTTCTCGAAAAGTACCCAGAAGTCCCGCAACTGAAGGAAGCCTAGGATACATCCAAGTCGTGCCTGTGGATGCTCCGCTCCACTCAGATTTATATCGTGCTGCCGGCTCTAAGCATCACTGGGGTTCCAACCTCTCCGCTTGGGTTGTCCGACCTATTTTCCAGTATATGCATATTCGCCGTACAATGAGATCTCAGCTGGTGCTTCCAGATGGCACAACCACCTACCCGGGAATCGACCTTCTCCCCCCCCAAGTTCTATATCGAGGAGCACCGTTTTAGATTTCAGTATCGACGCCTAGTCGAGGAGATGGGAAACAACTTATCTAAGAAACCTTTCAGGCCCAGTCTAGTCGCATGTTGCCTGGAGTCCTGCGTTTGAATCCCGAAGCAGCGTAGATGCGACCAAATCTGCCTCCGGCCTTCAAGAATACTGCTGCTGATCTAGGATCTCAGACTTTTGATCGAGGTATTCTTCTTGCATATTTCCTACGAATTATAATTGGGAGAAGAGAGAGTGGCTTAGTTAGCTCCGTTTACAGACATTATTTGACTGCACATCAATCTTTGCCAATGTCTTTATGTTGGTAATACAAGAACGGCACTTGCGCCCTATCGCTTGGACGGTTTAGGCGGCTTTGAAACACAAGTATAGAAAGTTTGAAAACAAAATCATAGATCTTTAGAATATTTAAATTAACCTAGTTATATTGACTTGGTTTATAAATCACTGAGCATGCTGAGTGCCGATATGCTAAACTTCCTATGTCGAAAGCGCTTTTTTGGGTGTACTGCACAGGGAACAGCTGAGGACGGTCAAAATGAGAGACACCTTGGGTCAGATCCTTACACGTCAATGAAGATCTCGCTAAGAACAAGCAAATACATTTCTAGGAGACTTCCAGACCCTGGTTCATTCATGGTTCACCGCATATTTGCTTGCTCAGTTCTTCCATCTGGTTACACAACCTACACACCTTCTTCGCCCAAGCACGGGCGCCATCTTCACGCTTCTACATCACCAATGATGCCTGAATTCCGTCAGTTCTCATATTCAGAGCCATTTTACAGTATGTTCTTTCATCCGCTGGCGGACTCTGGTTAGTTCCGTGGCCAATAGGGACTCACCGTAACCAACTTGCAATGCATAGAAGAGGTCAAAGAAACGCCACAGAAAACATCAAGACACTGCAAATATGCCACTTTGTAAGTCTTCATGTCTTTTTCTGGCTGACCAGTCTTTAATTCAACCTGCATATTGCTGATCGGTCAGTCCGTAGACCAGATAGACCGCTCTCTGACTGCATATGGCTGGCAACAAAGAGATGCTGGTTCAGGATGTGATCAGTCTACATAGTATTAGATGGAGGACCTCCCGGAAGTTCCAGAACATCTTTCGATCTCTTCTTTACTATTCTATCTTTAAACGGGTGCGAAAGCCTGGAGTGTCTCAAACTTCAACTTCAACTCCAACCTGTTACGAAGACGTCCAACCACCACCATGCACCACTACGATCCAACTGAGGACCTTGGCCTCAGTTGCCCCTACGGCGGAGAGTTCTACATCTGCATGAATGATCCAGTTCGTTTCATCGGCTGTTGCGGTATAAACCCCTGCGGAACCAGAAAGGGGCTGTGTCCTGATGAGCATCTCGCACCAACGAGTTTCGAACAGTCAAAGATCCAGGAGATACCCCCTCAAGCCTGCATCAACGACAATGTTGACGTTGAATGGCACACCTGTTCTGAGGTGATGCCTCCTTTCTTGGGATGTTGCGCCGTGGACCCGTGTTCCAAGAATGGCTGCCCCCAGAGAGAGCTTCGAGCTGCCAAGTTGAGCGACAAGACCAAGAACGCAGAGATATTTCTTGGTGATATCCCTGCCTACATCCCTGGGACTGGTTCTGGTGGAGATCCGGCCTCGAGTTGGACCGCTAGCTCAACTGCTATGCTACCAACTATCACTTCGGGCTTCACTACTTCATTCATTTGGGCTACGAACTTGGGGTCGACTACTTCTTACGCAACTATTTCTACTTCAAAGCCTGAGACTGACAGTCCTGGTGAAGATGACAAGGAAAGCGACGAGCCGAAGGTAAAAATCATAGCGGGTATAACAGCTCCTATTATCGTCCTGCTCGTTCTTTTCATTTTGTTGTATCATTGGAAATTTGGGAGGCGTGGACCCATTAGAAGCACCACAGCAGAACAACCCACTCCCAATCCTCCTCCCACGGCTCAGGGTGAGGTACAGCCTACCACTACCGCAACGCGTCCTTCAGGTAGTGGTGATACCGTGTTGCCTGCGCAGCTTGATAGTGAAAGCACTCAGGTGAAGCCAGTTGAACTGAATTCATCCCTATCATCTCACAACAATGGTCCCGGTGATGTAAGACAATACGAACTGGAAGCATCTCAGCCAGCGCGGCATCACGAGTTGGTTCAGAACCGCCCCCAGCCTCAACCAGTTCAACAAGGACAGCAGAGCAGTCCCCAAGATCAAAGCTCCCAGCAATATTCACCAAACGACTCTCACAACCCCCCTGTTGAGTCTTTGCCGTCCAAAAACGCCTCGACTACTGAGCAGGCCATGGTCCAACGGGCAGATGGTGATGATCTCCCGTCTCAGAACCAAGAGCATGGGGGATTCACAGGACTCCAACTGGACCAAAGCTTTAAAATACCTCGCAAACCTGTGCCTGCTGTTCCCCGCGAGAGACCGATGCTCGCTGCACAAGGGCCACCAAAATTGCCGGTCTTGACAGAGCCAGAAGAGCACAACTCGCAGGTGCCGAATGGTCATTCATCAAGAGGTAGCGCCACTTAAGACAGCAGATCTGAGGTATCTGGGAGTCGCAGCAACAGGTGTTCTACTACCTCGACGGCTTCTACTGGTGCGAAATGCAAGGCGCCGTGTGACTGCAGTGACGGAGACTGCAACTACAAGCGGGACGACACGGATGGAGAGTGGTGAAAACTGGTTGGAGAGAACGGGGCGGATTACTTGACACAGAATGATAGACTGGGTTTCTTATGTTAATGATGGACTTTGGAGTTTGTTTAGAGGCGGTTGGATAGACACGTCGTTTCCTCTGAGATCAACGAGAGTTGCGGCAACTTGGATGATAAAACGGCACGAAAACTGTTGATAGACCGATAAATTTACGTTGATTTAAATCTGATTGCCATATTACCTTGAAGTCCGGGATATAACATCATAAGGTTAACAGATAATTAAGGGACTGTTGTATATTCACAAGAGTATTACTATCTACGTCCAAGAGCACTGCTAGGTATACCAAACCTCTTACTATTGTTTTCTCAACACAGGTCTACCAAGAGATGAGTTTTTCTTCAAGTCCTCTGCGCATTCTTAGGTTTGGATGCTTGCTCCTCCTTTCGTCTTTTCGCAAGTACGGAGACATGGTGATGTCTTCACACACGCCCGAATCAACACTTTCACACAGAAACCAACAGTATGCGCATAGACCACGCAATCATTCTTTAATACAAATAGCTTAAACCAATGCTTGACTCGCGACTCTTCAGCAAACCGTGAATCAAAGTTGGCCGTCGTGGACATGTTGAAACCTCGCTTATCTCAAGATCTACCAACAACCAAGCCAAGACAGGGTGTCGTCACATCAGACCATGATCTCGGAACAAATTCCACAGCCAAAGCTCGCTTAGAGCAAGGCAATAGTTGCGGAGTTTGATAGCAAGTTGATCGGCAAACTTACTACATAAAGAATGGGCGCGGGATCGGAGATAATCAAGACCCCGAAGGGTAGGTCCCCTTCACCGTAGAATAATAGAAAATTCTCGGTAGAATCTTACAGGTATGAGGTTTAAGCCAGCAGCGTGGACTTGAAAAGCCAAGACGTCGACTGGAATGTAGCGGAGACTACTACGTAGTCTTGATCGAAGGCGGCTACAATAGTCGATTTGGGTATAAACACCATAGCCATTATGTAATCTTGAACAATCAGTCTCGTCTCGAGAAGGACGGTTCATGAAGATGAAGGCCGGACGGCTCCAGTGTCAGATGTACAAAGGTCGAGAGCTGATGATCAAGGAACGACTCCTCCGTGAGCTGGATCCTCTATGCAAGAGCGATTCATTATAGTGCTGAAAATCACTATAGTGTTGAAAAATTGAGGGAAAAAAAGGACGGCGTCATGTGTTTAGTTTAGAGCCTCGTGGCAAACGTTAGCTTCGGCTCTTGTCGGCGACTTTGGTCTACGATTATCTTTGTCATGGATTCAAGCGGCACCGCCGTAGAAAGATCCATTGCCTAGTGAATTAGTCGGAGTTGTACGACACTGAGTCGTGCTGTAGAGGCCACTGGTTTTGTTGTCGAGACGGAGAGGTGAGATATGCGGAAGATGCACTGCTGTTGGCTGCAGTGTATTGTGAACGACCAACAATACGATGGAATATCCCGGCACGAGACAAGATCTGATCTTGATGATCAGATGCGGGAGAGATTGGGTTTAAGGGCCCGTGTTGAAGCAAGCAGGGATGAATGACATGCAAGGCAGAGAGCCAAGACTATTCCCCGGCTATTGAATGCTTATGTTTGCTAAACAATGCAGCAGCGTTTTAATGTTTGCTCTTAGTCCAGGTCCGCTGGTAGCCTGGTTAGCCTATGTGCCTGTGTATAATTCAGGAACAGAAAGAGAGAAAAAGCCTTTGTCTCGTCCCGCTGGCAGATGACATGCAGCCTTCAGCTCCCAGAGTCTCGACAACCAGAGACCATGATTCGACTGTGCCCACTGATACAGGGTCTCGCCAAGCCCATTGATGCGAGATCGGTTTAGCTCGCGAGCGGATGGCGGCGCCTCGGACGGGCGTGGCACTTGTCGGAGGCGGTATCGCTTCTTGATGGACTTTTCCTCTACTTGCTGCTGACCTTAGTTTACGAGCTATTTGCTACGCTGTGGGTTTTTGAAAATGTCGTCGTCGATCGTCTTGCTGCGAATAGGCTATCGTATATAGCTTATGCCGTACATACAGAATCCATCACGAATGTCTCGGATGGCCGTCCTCACCCCTTGCCTCGCTGCTTTTCCGCCCTGGCATGTGGAATGAGAATAATCCTGTCCCGGAAACGCACATTCGTCCATATTCGCCCTGTTGCTGTGTCTAGACGCTGATACCTATTACTTCTTCCCTATTAATGGTCTGCTGTTGCTGTTCCACCAGACCAAGAATAACGCAGAGCTTGCGGTGAGCAAGACGAGTTAGTCTTGGAGAGCATTTTTCGGCAATCATCCTCGCTCTCGGTCTTTCGAAAGACGCAACTAAAAGGCTGTCTCTCAAGAATAGAGTAGATCTTTACGCCTTTCCGCCTCCGGACAATACAGCCCATCCCACACAGACCAACACGCGTTAGCCATCGAGAAGAAATCACAGGAACGGAGATCAAAGTCAAATCCTCCCCCCAAAGCTTGGGCGGTGACGCCAAAGACGGCTCGCGACCCCAGCTGCCACGCGGCGAATATCTTGCTCTCCCCCTCCCTATCTCTCTCTATACGCCTCAGGGTTCCTAGAGTTTGCGGGCGACGGCTTTGGCTGGTCTTGGCTTTTAGATCTCGTGTTTGCATAAACGACCTATATCCTCTCGACTTGTCCCCCCTCTCCTATGGTGAGGAGGATCTGCTTCTAGCTTCTGCCTCTCACGTCTTCTCGCGATGCTACTGTTCACCAGTCAATTTCAGTTGACCTTTTGGAATCGTCCTTATTCGTCACCGACGGGAGATAGCAAGACCGAGATCGAAAAGAGTATACATCGACGATATCATCGCCCATCATGCCTCCATGGCTTCCCCAAGATGGGGCTGCGGCCTCTCTCGTGAGGACTCTCGAGCCTCGATCAAAACACTTCACCATGGCCGCGCTCACGCCACATCAAACATATGTTATACACATTGCGACTCTAGTCGTGTCCTCGTTTAGTATCCTCGCAACCATAATCACCTCTTTCTTCTTCTTCCGCATGAGGAGGAGCTTCCGACATGAGTAAGTCCATGATAGTCTGACTGACGTATAGCGCCATCACTAACATTCACTCAGCCTCATCATGCTGCTCATCTACAGCGACATGTTCAAGACCTTCTGGCTCCTCCTCTTCCCAGCCGTTGAGCTCGTCGCCGGGAAGATCGAAACACAAGAGACATTCTGTCAAGTCAGCGGCTTCTTCCTCGCCCTAAGCATCGAGGCTTCTGATGTTGCCGTTGCTCTCATCTCAGTTCATACCGCATTATACATCTTCCGTGGAGAGCAGGGCCTTTATCCCTATCGAAAGACGGCTTATGGTGTTGCTGCTATCATCCCCATCGTCATGGCTCTCCTAGCCTTCATAGAAAGCCCTGGATACGTCAACACGGGTCAATTCTGCTATCTACCATTCAACCCCATGTGGAAGAGACTCGCTCTGTCATGGATTCCTCGCTACATGGCTTTTGCCATTATTCTTTGTCTCTGCATCGGTGTATACGTCTACGTCCGGGTATTGATGAATCGGTTTGGGTCAGGCAGTGACGATTCCAAGAATACTCTTTCGAGAATGTCGGCTCTCGATAGCCTCGATCCTCTACAGCAACCCATCACTACCGTTCCTCCGACGCCTACAATGAAATACCACGGCCTCATTCCTTCTTCGAACCCCTCTCAGCGAAACTCACTCACCATACCTGAAGAGCGTATAACGAGAAGACCATCTCTCACGACACACACCGACTTCCATATAGAAATTCCTCCAAATACACACGCCAACAGACTACACTCAGCTCGTATGGCGCGCAGGGGATCAGCTCAGATGTGGATTGCCAACTACGGCACCGACTTGCCTACTCCGTCCGAGCAGACCGAGTTCGACTTTTCGAGCGGTACGACGCGATGTGGTTCTGACGATGTGATTGCTCCTCTAGCCATCCACACGAAGCCGGAGTTTCTTCAACAGATCCCCCCTGAGTCCGCGTCGCCTACCAACATTACACACAGCCCAGTAGACTTCTTTCAGCAAGCCGATATCCCAAGACCTCTTACAAGGCCCGCTCCTCCATCTCGAACACCAACAATACCTAACCTCTTCTCTATTCTTCGTCGTGCACCGGCCAGTCCCCGCAGTACTGGATCCGGCGCTGTTCTATCTCAGAGCGATTTCAATGCCCCAGGCACAGTAAAGTCGCGCGAGAGGATCCTGCGACAACTCCGGCTGCTCTTTATATACCCTCTAGTTTACGTCGCTGTTTGGATCTTGCCATTCATCGTCCAACTCACCGGATACGGTAAAGGAGCTCCTTATGGCATGAGGCTCGCCAGCATAATGTTTCTGTGCTCGCAGGGTTTAGCTGATGCTCTGGTGTTCTCGCTGAAAGAGAAGCCCTGGAGACACGGCCAAGCCTTTGGAGCCTTTGAACTTGTCCATCTACGGTTTTGGAAACGAAGACAGGAGACGCCTGACGTGGGCGCAAGAGTTGGACGCACAAGAGAGGAGATGACGCTCGATTCACGATTTGCAAAGAAGAGACGAGAACAGGAGCAGGCTCAGTGGAAGATGGACCATCAGGCCAGCCAAGACGCACGCAAGGCTACCAGGGCGGCGTCGGACTGGTGGGACACAGATGACTGAGGTAATCGGTGATGAATATGTGAGAGCATCGAGCAGGAAACGACTGATGATACCCAGGGTCGGACAAGGATAGATTACGGCGCTGGTTCTTTTACAGGAGGCATCGGAGACTTGCATTGCTAGGCGTTCCTACAGTTGACAGCGTCCAATGGTTATCTGTGCATTCAGAACATCTACATTTAGACTAGAAGATTTATCATAGGCACTCATGGCTTTGAATGTGAATTTTTATCTTATTCAGTGGTCTAGAGTCATTTCATGTCATTACTCTGTCGAGACAGATTCGTGCACTGCGTGCTTCCTTGCGACGAGTACTTTTCCCACGCTTTCCCTCCTCTTATGTACACAATTCTATATCTCCCCCTTTACATCTTTCTATCCCTCTCTCCAGAACTTGAGGAACGCTTTCGCAATAGCGACACCGTCGTGCGGAACCGGTGCGCGCTTCATGGCATCGTTGTACACCTCATCCGTGAAGATGCCAACCGTATGGCGGTTGAACAGAATCTCAGATATAATCTCCTCAGTAAACTCGGGGTGTCCCTGCACCGTGATGTATCGACCAGGCGAGTAGAAGCCCTGAACCTCGCAGATGTCGTTGGAACCGAGGGGGATCGAGCCCTTGGGGAACTCGTCGACGACGTCGCGATGCATCTGGTGAATGCGCTGTGTAACAAAGAGTCAGTGAAACCGCAACACCACAACGGGGGCGCACCACCACCACCACCACTCGTCTCACCATCTTGTCCAACCCAAAAATCTCCTTGCCCTTGGCTGTCAGATCGACCTCTGTGACGGCAACCTCCCAGCCCTTGTTGCTGCGCCCGAGCTTGGCGCCCGCAGCGCGTCCGACGATCTGGTGGCCGAAGCAGACACCCACAACGCGCACGCGGTTCGACTCGATGGCTTTTTTCGTGAACTCGACGAGCTTGATGATCCAGGGGTCGTTGTCAAAGGCCGTGTGTCTCGAGCCCGTGATGAGCACGGCGTCAATGTCGTCGAGAGAAGGGTACGAGTACAGCTCGTTCACAACATCGTAGCCCTTGATGGTGACAAGGTCAGAGAGCTTCTGGGGCTTCGCGGCGGCCTCGAGCAGCGCGGTGAAGACGCCCGTGTAGCCGCCATAGCGATCGCGAGTTTGCGGCTGGGGCGTATCGGCCTCGAGGATGGCGAGACGGAGGGGGGGGGCCATTTTTGGGATATATGAGAAGGCGGTGGTTTGTAGGAGAGACGAGGATTAAATGAGCGAAAAATACGAATTGAATAGACACGGGCAGGGCCAGGGCGCATCTGCAAGGACCCTCCGCTCTGAGGGACCCTTCTTTTACCTGCCCGCCTCGTGTAACGAAACGGCGGGACCGATAGCGGGGTGGAGGGGG